>VMKM01001873.1:0-104986 GCA_008360985.2 Macquaria ambigua
AGAGAGAGAGAGAGAGATCAATATGAGGTAAATTAAAAGTAATGGATGGCTGAATCCACGATGGGCAGACCATAAGTCAAGTCACGAAAGCTTTTAGCGTTTGACAACATCTTTGACCTTTGCAAGTTAAATATAAATGTGTGTGTGTGTGTGTGTGTGTTTGTGTGGATGGGTGGATTATCTCCACATTAAATGTCCAATGAGTACAGCAATATGCTCAGTACAGTGTATTCCCACAGTCAATTCAAGAACAGTTGGTTTATATATGAAAACAAATCTACACAGTTTAATTTGTTTTGTACAGTGGTGGATTCAGGCTGTCTGAGGGGCACGCGCCAAAAAAGTCATGATGTACAGTATTTATGGTGAAACTGTTCCAACTCCCTGGTTAAAATTAAAATTGTTTTATCATGTGACTCAGATTTAGTATAACTGTAGTATAACTACTACACCTCTGGGAATTATGGACTATATTGAATCATTTATTTCAGAAGAAGATCTGAGAGCCTGCCTTCCCCACGTCAGCTTCATGTGGTATATATTCTGAGGAGCTTGGTCAGAGTTGGGAAAAGAGCAGAGCAGCAGATAGAGCAGCTCTGCCATCTGCAAGTGCCTTTACGCGAGGCCATATTGTCTGGCATGTAGATGCCAACTAATTTTCTAGCATGTATATGGCGCTGCACCACGTTTTATCCACTGGAGGAGCACCTTAGAGGGCACTTTATCATGTTTTATCTACCATATAGCCTTAAGGTTTCCAAGAGGGCACTTTTACGGCTATATGTTTCTACTCCTACATGTTTCTACTTAATTTTAGGATGGATGTTTTTTTCACATGGTCTCTAACCAGAGCCAAGGACAGCGCCAGATTGCGCCCTAGCGCTGCGTCAGGACGCTTTTTCACGGTTGGAGAGCTGGGACGCACAGAGACAACCTCAGAGCAACACATAAGCAACCTTATGAAGAGCTCTGTCACCGATGCACAGCAACATTGAAGTTATTTTGTGTTTATTTCGATTCACAGAAAAGATAGACCGCTTTTCAATGAAAGTTAAAATGTCTGGAGAATTTACCAACACTCATTACGAAGGCTCAGCAGGGATAGTCTATGCTGCAGCCGTCAACTTCAGCTGTATTTTCAACACGACCAACAGTTCCTATGGCGACTACTTCCACCTGTCAGACTTGGACAAAACAGATTTTGTGGGAGATGGCGCCGCTGTAGTGAGGATTATCATCTCTGTCATTTACTCGCTGGTGTGCGCGCTGGGTCTGGTTGGGAACTTACTGGTCCTGTACCTAATGAAGTCTAAACAGGTGTGGAAAAAATCCTCCATCAACCTTTTCGTAACTAGTTTGGCTGTGACTGACTTCCAGTTCGTCCTGACTCTGCCGTTCTGGGCGGTGGAAAACGCGCTGGACTTCACGTGGCTTTTCGGCAAAGCAATGTGCAAGATAGTTTCCTATGTGACAGCTATGAACATGTATGCCAGCGTGTTTTTCCTCACTGCCATGAGCGTTGCGAGGTACTGGTCGCTCGCCTCTGCGCTCAAGGGCAGGCGGCGGCGGCCACACTGCTGCTCCGCGCGGTGCATCACCGTTTTCATCTGGTTTGCCGCTGTCTCCGCCGCTCTGCCGCACGCAGTTTTCTCCACAACCGTGACAGTTTCCAACGAGGACTTGTGTCTTGTCAAATTCCCGGAAACCAACGGAACCGCGCAGTTTTGGCTGGGACTCTATCATTCTCAGAAAGTGCTGCTGGGTTTTGTGGTGCCGCTGGGCATCATCTCAGCCTGCTACCTGCTCCTTCTGCGCGTCATCACCTCCAAAAACATCAACACCTCGAGCGCCAAACGACGCGCCAAAGTCACCAAGTCTGTCACCATCGTGGTCCTATCCTTTTTCCTCTGCTGGCTGCCCAACCAGGCGCTAACAGCCTGGGGCATCCTCATCAAACTCAACGTGGTTCATTTCAGTTATGAGTACTACACCACGCAGGTGTACGTCTTCCCCGTGTCCGTGTGCCTGGCGCACTCCAACAGCTGCCTGAACCCCATCCTGTACTGCCTGATGAGGCGGGAGTTCAGGAAAGCGCTGAAAAAACTCTTCTGGGGGATGACTTCGCCGACCATAAGGCCGATCACAGCCACCACAAAGCAAGAGATGAACGAGCCAGTGCAAGTCCTGGTCCCCGTCATCGCGCCGGAGGAGCCCGCTGTGGTGTTTTATCCCCCGGGGGCTGTTATGTACAATGACAGAGATCTGCCACAAAACAGCACGTGAAGTGCCACACGGACAGTTTGTTGATTGTGCGCCTGTTTATATGCATTGATGTTAATTTGCCCCCTTTCTTGTCTCTGTCAGGAAAGCTGAGCTCAAGTTGGATCTGCATGATTAAAAAGGCGAAACAGAAATATCATACGACCACACAGTGATCAGTGACGACTCATGCTTGTCCACAGACACGTTACTTCTGTCACTTCACATGCATTTGTCATTTTGTACTTTGATGCTCTTTATAATAAAAAAGTAAAGGACATTTCTCTTGTGCACAAAATATGAAGAGATGTGGTATTTTGAATGTTTCTGAATAAGCCTGTCCAAAATGTAAAAAAAAAAAAGTATAAATATTTTAACGTGCAAATTGCTGTTCCTTCTCTGTGTGTAGAAAACGCTCAGGTGCTCTTGTGGTGGTTGTCAGCCAGGATGAATAATGTCCAAATAATAAGCAGCATATTCATTCAGTCAGTTTTTAATGGCACATCAATCTCTTGCATCATGCATTAGATGAAAAGGATTCCAGTGAGCTCCAGGCTGTGAGGTACAGATTTTAAGTGTGGGGAAAAGAGAGCGCTGGTATCAGACTGGTTCCTCAGATCAGGTTATCAGCCACAATACACCAGAGCCTGTACTGGCAGAGAAAAAGTTGGATTGATGCATATGAAGACGGCATCATGTGAAACAAATCTATATGAGGACCTGACACTCTGAATAGCTTTTAAATAACTTTGCATTTACATCAATTCCTTCATGACTAATGCAGAAACCCCTTAAAATTAATTAAGTTATTGCTCTTTGTTGTTAGCTTTTTAACCAGCTTAAGCAACCCATTCATTTTTAATTTGCTTAATATAATAACCTAATGAAAATGTCAGAAGAACCTGCCATTAACCTCAATCTCAAAATTTAAATGTCAAGCTCAGTGCAGCTCCAGGTATTCAGTGAGTGCACTTTGGATAAATTGAATTGGACATATCACAAGCAAGCACAAAATGATTTTTAAAAATCCATTCCTTACTAGTGTCTGCATGAATCAACCAATCAACAATTCCTTTAAAAACACATATAAACCCTTCACTATGGAGAAATTAAGAGCATTTAACGGATAAAATCGTGAGTTTTTGATTTCTGCAGCACCATTAGCCACCAGTAAATGTTGTCATGTGCAGGAAGTCAGATGAGTTTATCTGATGGACATCCCTCTCACTTATGTTTCATTTATTCAGGACCATTTGCAAATAAGTCATCAGTGACCGCAGAACAACTTCAGCAGCAATTACTGATTCTTTCTTTACAATATGTACAATTTAACAGCAGTTAAATGCCAGCGATGGATGATACAGACTGTTTGAGCTGATCCCCTCAGTTAGTTAACATATTAATGCACTGTTTGCAGCTGAAGTATGTCAACCTGGATAGATAGAGGTATCTCTTTAATGGGGGCTGCACTGATAGAAAGTTTTAAGTGTGCAGGATATAATTAAGTGCTGGATTCAATAATGTCTTATTTCAAAGAAGAATATAATGAAACCCATTTGGTTGAAATCACTTTAATCCCTTTCTCCTCCTGCTGCTGCCTCCAAGCCTCGGATGGAGATGGGTCTCACAGGAGTATGGCAAACCCACTATAACAATCCACACCCTGAGGTAAATACTGCAGTGAATTCTTTAATTAATCATCTTAAAAAAACAACAACAAAGTGACCAATTTTATGCACATACCGACAGGCTTATTTAATTAGAAATAAATGGCTAATTGCCCCAGGACCTGGGTATTAAATTGGTACAAGAGCGATCTGTCATGTGGATTTTGAATCCAGCACCCACAGTGCACACGCACACATCATTTTAACACTCACACAGAGCATTTCATCTCTTAGTAAAATCCCTTTTGGGGGAAGAAAAATGGCTTGAGTCAAAATCATGATTAGAAATTCAAATGTAACAGTGTGTATTCCTCAAGAGACGAGCTAATATCTCCATTGATCTCCCAGGGCGCTGGAGAAAACCCTTTCATGGGTTTTGAACGTCTAGGAAACAGATTGTCAAAGATATTTAGGTATTCTGTAGAAGGTTTTTGTTGTGTACCATTATTACTTAGTTTTCCAACAATTTACATATGAAAACACATTTGACACCTGTGAAATGTTGGCAGAAATATTTACGGTGGCTTCAAACGCAGCATCTCTGCATATCACAAGTGGATAACAGACGAGAGTGAAAGCACATTTTGAAAAGTGAGCGAGCTCCTGATCGCTCTCCTTACAAACGCCTGGAGGCAGAAACAGAGCAATAATGAGGAGCAACTGAAGGGTAACTGATGCTTTTCACTGTGATCCAATGAAAGAAAAAAAAATGGCTGACAAAGAATGGTGAAGCCCATTGGCCACAACACAGTGGTCACTCAAGCCAGTGTACTTTCTGTGCAGGAGTTACATTAACTTTGACTAGTTTTGAGTTAGTTTAAAGATCCCCTCCAGGCATCTTTTGAGACATATAAAACTATTCTGCTTTGAATAATAATTTGTTTCTGATATGGTTTTCCCCAAAAAAGTATAATAACCTAGTTTTATTAATTAATTATACATCTAAATCTACCAGAATCTATGAAAAACGCAAATATTTTTCATTTGCAGTGTTGGTGGAATTACTCCTTTACTTTAGTAAAAGTAGCAACATGCATAATGTCATATATAATAATTTTTATATTTTTTCTGCAGATGAGTACAAAGCCCCTCCCACCAAACCCACAACTTTGACAGGCAGCAGAAGGAATTGGATGCCCTGCAAAACCTCATGCCTCGTAGGGCTCGCTCTCCACGGCGTGAGCCTCACCGAGACCCTGGTCCCTCTCGCCGCAACTTGTCTTCTCAAAGACATCCCTCCAGCAGGGCAGAGAGCGCCCCTTCAGAGGCAGCTGCAACGCTGTCTGTACTACTAGTTCCCCACTGTTTGTCATCATGCCTCTTTGTCACTCGTCAATACGAGCGCCATGGTATGGAACATAATGAGTCTGAAGCTCCATGTGGAGCCGGGACGTGTTGTTTTGTACTATACGCCACTGTAAGCAAAGGAGGTGTTGGAGATTTATCACAAGTTGCAGGATTTTCCGCCATTGAATATGAAGGGACGTGCAGGTGCATCTACATTTGCAGAACAGCCAATAGGAATGTGCCCTCTCTCTGAAATGACCTGTGATTGGCTAAAGTCTCCATTCACGGACTAGATTTTCTAAAGTGTGAAAACAGAGCCAAGAGGAGGGGCTGAAGTAGAGCTTTGCTCTCAGACCACTTGAATTACAAGGTGCTGAATGGTTATTATGGAATTTTTGCCCAATGACGCCAAAGAAATACTGCAGCAAATAAGCCCAAAATGTCAAACTGTTCCTTTAATATGAACTATTTGGCCTCCTGCGCCTGGCTCCACCACTGCAGGCAAACCCTACAAAGAGTCATGAATGTCAAGTGGTCACATACAAACAATGAATGGAATCACAATAATCAAAGACTTAAGGATATAATAAAGAATCTTTATTTTATTAACAACACCATTAAAATATTTTTATATAAGCAGAATCATTCCACATTTCTGATAAAGAGGGCGATGAAGATGCAGCCTATCAGGGACACGGTCGAGGCCGAAAGGACCACCACGATTACACTTCCTGCCATGTTGACCAGGGCGCCGAGCCCCACGCCCACAATAATCTGAGCCAGCTGGACCATGCAGGTGAGCGCGGCACAGTCCACCCCGGTGCCTCGCTGACTTTCATTGCTTCCTTGAAGCTTCAGTTGTTCCTGGAAGCACAGCAGGTAGTGTAGGTAGAGAAGAGGAGGAGGAGGAGGAGGAGGAGGAGGAGGAGGGAGAATAAAAAGGAGTGCAATATTTGATGTCATGAATTTCTGTATTACCAGAAATGTCCATGGCAGAAAGCAATCAACAGGGTAAACAGATTCAGCTCTGGAAGATAACAAGAGAGAGCACCTAATTTATGTTTTCTTTCAGTATCTGCATTTTTTATTTACTTAATGAGGTATTGATTGAGCAAGCCAGAAAACATCAAAACTGTTATTGAAAGAAAAAAGTGTTTCTCTAAAGCCAATTGATTTTTGAACTACCGCCTAAGGGAAGATTGTCAGTTGTCAGATTTAATGTTCTGAATGGGAATACTTCTGTTCAAAATTACAATCAAAATGTGTCCGCTTTAGTCATGTTTTATCCAAAGCTCATAAACCGAACTTGAAAATCTTATTTTCTTCCAGGTCTGCACACTTCCCTGATATTAAAACGCTGTTTCTTAAATGGCAGTGAGTTTTAAATATAAGCAACACAAACCGGTCAGATCCACATCTCCTGGAAACCCATGCTGCCAAAAATGCTGCATTCAAGAGCAGCCTTCAGTATTATGGCACCAATATCTGGAATGAACTTCACAGGTCCACAGGGGAACAAACTAGTCTTTCAAATGTAACCTGAAATCAGACTGTTGCTATTATTTCATACTTTTTAATTGTTTTACTGTTTTATTGTTTGTTTTTAATATAAGTGCCCAGGACTTCCTGGTAAACAGTATTGACACTAAGTAAATTATCCTGGGGTAATAAAGTAAATTTAATTAAACGTGCACTAAACTAATTTTACACATGAAGGTCATTTTAGTCTTCACAATAAGTCCTGCTCAGCCTGTGCAAACAGTTGAATAATGTCTTTTGTGGCTCTGGAGGGAGCTTTCCAGGGTTATCTCAGCTTTGGCTTTAGACTAACAAAAAGCCTGTGATACAAACTGGAAGTGTGGATTTTACCCAGCAGGGACATGTAATGACAGACGCTATCCAGCTGCATTATTTGAAGTGGGATGACTAAAAGTATCTCTTTCCTCTTTTGCTTTGACCTTTCATTTTTATTTATTTATTTCTTTTAAATCTGTCTCTTCTGAGTCCCCCAACGTTATAGAATTAAAATACTAAATCGCATTATTTTATCAAATAATCAGTTCAACGTTTTGTTGTGAAGTTCAGGTTACTATCATGTGTGACAATAAAAAAAGAATCAAATGCTCACATTTCAGAACCAGCAAATGTTTGGCATTTTTGCTTTAAATGACTAAAACGATTATTCGATTATAGATGCCGCTCTATTGAAAATTGTTTTAGAATTGCCCACATGGCTCATGTTAATATCTGTTTAACTGAATTATCTGTAGATAGTTTTGTGAATGTATATCTTTGTTTTTGGTTGATAGATTTATGGGGTTTAATGCTGGAAAAAGGCCCTGAGAACGCTTCTGACTACAGGGAGCCACCTGTTGGTAATAAGCTGATTGAAACTCAGTGTGGGTGAAAAGTTAAAAGGACTCAACCATCAAACTGAAAGACTATTGCACACCGAGGATGGCAATTTTTACAATAAAAACTAAATACAATTATTAATCAATTACTGTTGATTTGCGTCCTTTTGGACTCCAGCTTTGGTTGTGCACACCCCAGCTCTCTCTTCTTTTTTTGTTTGTCTTTGGTTGAGCACAATGTTTTTTCTTCAACTCAAATGCATCTCAACCCTTTTCTAAAAACATTTCTACTGCCAGCCCAGTAGTACCTCCTCTTCGCGCTGATACTCCGCAATCAGGTTGAACGGGATGGTGTAGAGCGTGCTGGACATGACGCCGAAGACGCTGCAGAGGACGAGCGTGGCGATGATGTTGGGGAAGAGGCCAATCAGGCTGGTGCCCATGCCGAACATGAAGTAGCCCATGAAGTATAATCCCTTCAGGCCGATGTACGGGAGAAGGAAACGCTGCACGTCTGAAAACACACACGTCATGCACAGTTACAGAGGAGATCGATTTTACGAAGAGTATTGATTCAGATTAGATATTGGATTACGTGACAAGCGCTTTATCTTTTATGGTATTGCACCTCTAAAAGATGTTATAAACATTTTAAAACTCTCCACAGCATACAGTTGACCGTACATTTGATTAGACGGGCTATCTTTGGTTTCAGCGAAAAAAGCATGTAAAAAGACCAGTTCCTCAGCACCCAGACTACAAACAGAGCCGACCTTCTGTTGGATTTAAATGAACATGATAACACACGCCCAGCATGCCTCTGGGAAAACATGCGTGTTTCATTTGTGCAGACTGCAGAGCCGTCTAATGAATGGCTGCAGCACACTACAGCCTGTAAGCCCAACGCAAAGCGCGAAGGCAGCTGTAATTGCTCTACTGCTACCCGTCATTCACATAGGAGCTAATGATGTAAGCACTGGACATGGTGATGTCAGTGGACGCTGGCCGCTGTGACGAATGTAGAAATAAAGACACACATACACACTCTCTCTTTGTTCCTGTCACTCGCACAGTTACTTACAGGAGTAGAGAGCAGAGGACACAGCATTAATACAAAGTCCCCAGCAGCCCACTTCAACTCCTCTCTCATACGTGGCGTAGGCTGTAGAGTTGTGGCCTGCGTAAGGATTTCCCTTGTATACAATCTGCAAAAAAAATAAAAAATAAAGAAGAAGAAAGAGAGAGGAAGAGAGCGTCAAAATACATGGCACCAATTCCAGCAAAGAAACCGTAAAGCCAAAGATCCAAGCATCAATCAAGTGTGGGCCTCCCTCTTTGCTTTTTATTTTTCCTTTCCTATAAAAAGAAGCAAATTCAAACTCAGCAGGGGGGACACTGGCTATACAGTTCCTCATCCCTGATAACAATGCCTGCAATTTTAGATTACGGGTCGTTCAGGACTGTGGCGGTGAGTCCTGTGTCATGGTGTGAGGTGCGTCCTTTGATCAGCACGCACACCATGAAACGGTAAAGCATTCAGCATTATTACACACGTCAGCGGAAGATTACACACAACAACTGACTACACCCCCCACCACCTTCACCCTCCATCTGCCCCCCCCCCAAACAGGGATTAATGGAGCTGGAACACAACAACATATTGCAGCTTGTTGTTCTTCTCCTTTGACGTCTTTGACATTGAGTCATATTTAAGGCCTTTTACGCATCGGGTGCTTTTTCTTTTTTTTTTGTGCCATTAATTCATGTTCATTTTTGTGTCGTTTAATCGTCACTTCCCCAGTATGTAAAGGCCTTTAGGGATGCAACTAAGGAATTATTTTCATCATTTCTTAATTGGTTGATAATTTCTTATAAACTGTTTATTCTATAAAATATCAGAAAATAGTGAAAAATGCCCCAGAGCCAAAGGTGACGTCTTCAAATTGTTAATTTTGACCAACAGTCAAAGATATTAAGTTTACAATGATATAAAACAGTTTTAAAAAAAGGGGGGAATCCTCACATTTGAGAAGCTGGAAACAGAGAGTGTTTGTGCTTTATGATTTATCACAATAGTCAGCGATAAAATATCTGTTGATCAACTAATCAATTAATCGCCTAATGGTTTCAGCGCTAAACATATTAATAACAACTCCACAACTTCCAATCTTACGTAGGATTTTGCTTGAAAAAAACATGTATGTCGCAAAGTGCGCAAATTCTATACTAAAGGAAACGCTCTCATCTGTACGATAGATATGAAGCTGTAGCCAGGAGATAGTTAGCTTAGCTTAGCAAGAAGACTGGAAGCACGGGGAAAACTAGCCTGGCTGTGTCCAAAAGTAAACAAACAAACAAACAAACAAAAACTCCTACTAGCACATTTAAAGCTGACAAACTAACACGTTGTATGTCTTTAGCCTTTGGACAGAGCCAGTCTAGAAGTTTCCCCCTGCTTCCATGTCTTTATGCTAAGCTAACTTGTGTTTTTCCTTCTTACAACATAATAATAATGTTGCAGATGCTACTTTATCACATACATGTAGTACTTTTAAATACAAGACAAACACAGGGTACTGAAGATGCAAAATGTTTTGTGAAATTTGTAGGGCTGCAATGAATTATTATTTTCTCAATTAATCAATCAGATGTTTTGTCTATAAAATGGTTTGAGTCCGGTTGGAGACCTTTGTCTTTCTCTCTCCCCTCATTTTCTTGTCGCCTCTCTACTGTGTCTGAAAAAATACTCTGAAAAAAGCCTATCACAGAGCACACAGTGATATTTTGAAATGTCTTATTTTGTGTGACCAACAAGTCTGGAACCCAACGATATTCAATTTACAATTATATAAAATGATAGAAAAGAAAAGCAGCAAATCCTCACGTTTGAGAAGCTGTAACAAGCAAATATTTGGCATTTCTGTTTGAAACATGACTGAAACAATTAACTGATTATCGTAATAGAAATCTACGAAAGCGGAGAGCTAGGAGTGATGTCAGCAACACAGTGAACTAAGAGTTCAATGACACTAATCACTGCAATTCAGTTACAATCTGCCACACTAACTGGAATATAGGCAGCGATTAGGAGCTATACACAGCACGAGAAAAGGCAGAAAGCAGTGATGGGGAACTACAATGTGAAATTAAGGCCTTTATATGTTCTTAGTTACAAATGGGTTGGGTTTTTAATGCTATAGCACTGATTGGTTCGCTTTTTAATTAGCCCACATGTATGGCATTCACATGCAGACACAAATCAATACCTGTCCCATGAAATCAGTGAAGAAGAGCATATTGCAGAGGAAAGCTGTCCATCCCAGCAGGTGACTGATGCACAGGCAGCGGTAGTGGTTTGGCATGCTGATGATAGTTGTCATCAGCGACCTGAATGTCATCCTCTTCTGGGCCTGCAGACACACACACACACACACACACACACACACACACACACACACACACATCACAGACATCAGTGCCAACAGCTAAAACACTGAGAGGATTTAAAAATAAATACATGTAACAGCTTCTCCTCTCACAGCACTCATTACTCTCCTGGTATCTCACTGCTAGCTGACAGCTGAAGACAGTTCAAAAGCTTAAAAAAAACAAAACAAAAAAAAACATCTGCACCATAAAGACCTTAATTACAATGACTGAAGGGATTCAACATAAAGATCACAGAGGACTCACATCAAGGACTCTGCTCAAGGGTTAGAGACAAAAGATGATGGAAGACAAAAAGGGCAAACTTTAAAACAAGTAAGATCTTTGAAACAATCAATCATATCATCCTACAGTAGAAATATTACGATTTATATAAAGCTTTAAATGAAGTACAACCTGACATGACATTGCAAACTTTTGCTGTTATGAAAAAAACAACTCACAAGCATCTTCAGTAATAATAAAAAAATAAATGTATATTTGAAAACACACACTGTATATACTCACTAATGTGTTCTGTGAAACAAAGGAAAAACAACACAGCCGGAGCAATTAGAGCAAGATGAGGACTACCAAAGCAAGAGAATGAAATGTTGGGAGATTATTAATCAAATGTCTTCGCTCAAGCGAGGCCAGAAAAGTGAGTTTTAAGAAGAAGATGATATAAAATCCTTCTCCTTTTAATCAAGACATATCACACAAAGTCAGAAGTCAACACAGCAGGGATGGTTTGACAGATTGATTGATGTACAGAGTTTAAAGAATAAAAAAGGAATTCATCAGTACTCATTAGCCACACTCAATGCATAATGTAGGAAATCGCTACACTCGGAAATTTCATGTTGCACAAGATATATTCACACATACACACGTTATTTGAGGAGTTTCTTCTGCAGAGCGTTTAGCCTAATTTTAATTTAATAATTAACAAACAAGCAGTTCAGGCTGGTTTTGGTGAGGTTGTGAAAAAAAAAACTATATACAACAAAAAAGAAAACCTTAGCTAGGCCCATGGCTATCAGGCAGCTAGGGCACGGGGCATTTAAACCATGGCTATTGGGCAGCCAAGCCCATGGGGCAGCTAGGCCAGAGTGACTGAGGAAAAGAAGCTAGCTCGATCCACAACAGGCTGAACACAAGTATGACACAGAATATATTCAACGTGGTTTAACTTACACTAAACACAAATTAGAAAAAGAGAAACTCTCACTCTCTTTTGTGAAATAAATTTGAATTTAACTCAGTGGTTAGCACTGTCTTCTCCAAGCAGGGAGGTCATGGGTTTGTATTCAATGACAGGCAGAATGTATTTATGGAAATACACTGAATGGGTTTGAGGTTGGCCCGTGTGTGAAACGTGACCTGCTGTCTCAGGGAAAGGTTGGATCCTGAGGCTGGACCACATGAGAACCACTGACATGCAGTACGTACTGTATTCAGTAACCGGTTGCTGCAGGGCTAACATTGATTACACTGGTTTTTTTTTTTCAAATCAAACATCACAGCACTTTTATGACTGCACCATGAGATCAAATGAAAATACTCCACGTCTTGTGTATTTTTATACACATTTTCCTGTAATTGAGCAAGAACATATCAACGGTTATTGTCATCATCTTAAATTTCAGAAGCTGCAGCAGCAAGCTGTCGTACCGCTCAAAGCTTATGTCTACTGCCTCGGATCATCTTTTATGTAAGGATACACACCATATTGTTCATGTGCTTTCATTTCACCAGCAGTTAGCTAGGAGGCTTTCAACAGAATTAACATTAACGCTACATTACAAGTCAATTTCTCTTAAATTCAACCTGTGACCATGAGCAGGATGAGTGGTTTGGAAAATGGATGGATAAATAAATAAAACCTGTGTTGCGCATTATTTTACCACGTGCGTGTATATTCTATATACATATGCGGTAAAATAATTGCATCCTCAGAGACTATTTATCCTGAACATCACATACCTCCTTGTTTGGCTGCTTGGCACTGGAGGTCACTGAGTTGGCCTCCACCAGAGCAGAGAAAGACCTAGGCCTAAGGTCTGGGATGGATGCAGGGACAACAGGAGAGACGGGCTCTTTAGCGAGCGCTCCGTAACCATTGGTGTGGGAGCCCAGTCGGCGCAGGGCACTGGGAAGTGAGGAGTCAGAGGCAGATGGGCCCTTGCCCAGAGGTTGCTCTGGAATACTGAAGAGGTGCAGGGTGAGGAAGATGCCCCACGTCAATGCTGAGAAGAAGTAGATGACTTGGTACTCGGAGCCCAGCAGCTGGCCGATCACAGAATGACCCCAGTCCATAGCTCCCACCAGGTAGCCGAACGCTCCACCCAGACCTGGAATACACAGCAGTAAAAAATTCAACCACTACGTTTGTAGACAAAAAAGTGAAGTTGTTTTAAAGAGTAAGTACTGTACATCCTCAAATTCTGCTAGAACATTTTCTGTTGTAAAATGCAACAGAGAAGTGAGAGGTGGGCTAGCGGCTCTACAGGGGTGTGTGTGTGTGTGTCTTTGGGAAGTACCATTAAATAGTCCCATTTTGTCTAGAGTGGTTAAACCTGCAATAACTAATCATTTTTAAATAATGAATAGAAAGATTATCATTCATTTAGAGTCGAGTTTCTGGCCACCTTGAGAATGTAAGATCAATATTAACTCTCTTTTAGCTCTACATGTGTTTGGTCTCTACCAGCTCCTGAGGGAAATATCTGGCTCTTTAGCTGCTAAATGCTCCACTGTGTTCACCAGCTAGTCACTAACTGCTGTTTGGTGCTGAGCATTTGGTGTACAGTGGGTCTTTAGAGCTTTTTTATAGGAAACAGCTGCCTGCAGTGGCTGGAAACGGCGCCATGAGAGCGGTGAGAGTGAACCAAGACAGTAAATTTGTGGGCCAGACAGCTAAACAGTGAGCTGAAACTCAATATAAAGCGTCAACATATGAAATATACATCAGAATCTTGTAGAAATGTGTGTGTATTGTTTGAAAAATCACCTGTATTAACATCATATGCCAACAAGAATCTGTGATTATGGGTACAGCACAAAAAAAAAAACAATTAGTGCGCAGCTCCTCTTTAAAAACTACAGTATGTCCAGTACTGTATGTATACTGGACAGACTGTACACACCTCTGGAAAAACAAGTACTAAAAAGAAGGTAAACAAACGCCATTATTATTATAACATTGCTGCATACTTAATTGCTGCACAATAGGGAAAAGATCTCTTCCGACATGGAGCACACATTAACATTAAATGATGGGCACTACATTAGTATAAAAAAGATTATTTTAGATTACGGTACATTATTTGTTTCCTTTCAGCACTGCAGTAAGACGCAGCTAGACACTTTAGAAGTAAAGTAGTAAAACTCTATATTCAGGCAGTGGATGTGGCCCATCAGGAACTAACCACTGACGTGAGGGCTCACCAACTGCATTCAGAGGTGAGCACACAGCATGTGCTTTGGTGCTGCGTTAAATGTCACATCTCTCTCTGCTCTCACTGGTGTTCATTAACAACTCGGAGAGCTGAATTCTGAGGCCTGACAGCATCAAGAAAGGTGAGAGACCACTTCTCCAATAAGCATTTCAAGAGGCGAAGCTAAAAGAGCACAGCTTGTTTTGTTGTACATGTGCCTTAATCTGGACAGGTGGACAGGAAACCCTCAGTGAATCTGCACCGCTTTATATGTTGGTTGCCTGTACAGTATGTGAGTGGACGTCCTGTTTGTTAGCATGCAACACAGAAGATCCAAAAACTGATGCACATACAAGCTTTGTGTGGCTCCCAGAGAAGATATACAGTCTTCAGTTGGTCACCTGAAATGGAGGCTATTTTTCTACATTACAGCAGCTGGCAGGTAAAGTGACAACAGGGGTCACACTTCACTTGTGTCTGCATGACTGGAACATTGCTGTTTGTGTGCTGCATCAAACACCTTCAAAGTCCTTCTAGCTTTTCTTTCTCTGTGATTAATGTGTCATTAATGTCAGCTTAAGAGTGTACCTTTCTGCCCCGGCAATATCTCTGAACTTTTTATTGCAGCACAGTGCAACAGAGCAAAGCAGAGATGTCACCGTGGCTCACTGTGGACGGTCTCAAAAAATATACACAGAGAGATTGAAAACGAGAGGGGGAGAGATTTAATATCGGCAAGGTGCAATTTGATGTAGATTTCCACAAGCTTTCCACTAAACTGAAGCGGTTTCACATTACACCAGCAAAAATAGTTTTCTGCAAGGCTGAACGAGCTCGAGAGGGAGGCCCAAGTAGTTCATATGCATTAATGGAAATAACCTAAACAACAAACTTTAAAAAGTACGTCTTTATTGCAAAAAGGCTGTGATTAGATTAAATGAGCTAAATGGTAATGCAAAAAAAGGAAAGGGATGAAATGAGGGCGGCAGAAAAAAGCAATGCAGTGGTGGGCCAGTAAGTTTATTCTTTACCTGCTGTGGAGACACATCTGTGGAGGAGAAGATCATTATTGTACTTTCTGGGATCTCCTTTTTTTCTGTGTCCCTGGCCTCCAGGATTACAGATACAAACAAAACGAAGTGCTGCTTGACACAAACTCATGTAAATAGCTGCTGAGCTTTTAACATCATAAACAGCGCTTGTAGAGTGTAACAATGTCATTAGTTTTGCAGATATTTGGCGCTAGGGGAAAAGTCAGGAGATCACCAAAGGTATAATAATTCATCCCGAGGGGACAGCAATGTGTGTGCCGAATTTCATAGAAACCCATCCAATAGTTGTTGAGACATGTCACTCAAAGCCACAAATGTCAACCTCATAGTGGCGCTAAGGGAAATGTCAGGCCACCGAAGTCAGTAATATCCATTGTCTGTCAAAAATAAATGTACAAAATCTGTTTCCAATCCATCTGGTAGATATTTAGATATTTCACTGGATAAGTGAAAACCTTGACCCGCTGGTGGTGCTAGAGGAAAAGTCAGGCGATCACCAAAGTCATTAAGATTCATCATCAGGGCACCATGAATGTCTGTACCAATTTCATGGCAATCCATCCCATAGTTGATGAGATATTCCTGTTTAGAACAAAGTGGCAGAGCGATTGATCGACCAACCAACCGACACAACAACATTGCCATTCACGGAGCCACGCAGCTAACATGGTTAATAATGACTTCTGTTTATGTGACCAGCTTGCTTCCGCTGTTGCTGTAGGGAATTACTTATCAGTAATGACCTATGTGGTCTGGTAAGAAAGTAATAAAAGATCTGTTGTCTGTCCAGAAGAAAATTGAGCTGTGAAGGATTGCCCACTCCTTCACACAGGCAGAGGCTGTGAAACACCGAGCACTGGTAATAGCATTTCACAATTGGCGTTCAGTCCCCATGTTCAGAGTATGTGATTAGAAAAGCTCACACAAAAAGGTACATGAATCACAGAGAAACACACAACAGTTCTCACTCCCTGCCTCCTCCTCAAACCTCACATACCAGCGGTGGCAACTAAAGAGTCATGTGCCTGGCATCTGTGTCTCTCACCCCAGACCCATGACTGCAGCACATGACTAGCTCAGGGCTGGATTACTGCCTGACTAGCATGCTCACACCACCCGGTGCCTGCTGACAGCTGAGCACACCACTGACGCTCACACCAAAAACATCATCTTGCCCCCAAGCAGTGCATGAAAAAATATTTGCTTAATCCTGTATATTTTTAGACATTTCTTTATAGACTCATTTGGAACATATTTTTTAAGGTTATGGAGGTTTACAGAAGGATTTTTGTAATAAATAAATAATCTAAATATGGCGTATCTCTCATGTATGCTGTATAAGGCAATAAAGCATGTAATCTTCTAACCTACACATTGTTAACTCATCCAAAGTAAAGAGATAGTTAATGTTAATTGTTCATATGTCATAATGGGACTGATTTGGCTTCAGTATAAATCTGAAGGAGGTGTAATTTAAAAGAAATCAAAACAAGACCTCCTATCATTTAACAGAAGATGCCAAAACTGTTTCTACTGCTGCCTTATAGAAGTGTTTGAAAGTCAGGAAGGAAAACTAATGTTTTCTTAAACAGTATCTTGGTCTACTGGTTTGCAAAGTGGTAGTAGGCTGTTTACAATTAACCACCTGGAAAGCACTCACTTTGTGCTTTTAATAGGCATAAGGTTTTGGTCTGCAAATCACAGTCAGACACATTTGCTCAAATGGAAAAAACCTGACTCACTTCTGAATGTGTCCATAAGTGGCCCTCCTGCCAAAGAACAAGAACAAGGTTTGCAGGTATCCAGGATGTCACAAATGCAACAGCAACCTTGTTCACCTCAGCTACATTTAGCACTCTCCCTTCAGAAAACATCAGGAAAATACAGTTTTGTCAAAGGAAATCTACAGCTCCAGATGACATCGGTCTACATCCATTATGTTGGCTGAGAATGTCACATTTCTTTTCATAGTACGACCCTGAACTTTGGAGACACTTTGCTGCGTCTAAACTCAGATGACTTGCTGTGTATCTGACAGTACAAGTGGAGAATCCATTCATCCATTCAGCCATACCATGCCATGGCCTGAAGGTAAAGTGCAGGTGGGTTAATCCATCAAGAAAACTATCCAAAACATGTAAGCATGTCTGTATCAACGTGGCTGAGGAACACACAACTTAAAGTTTTGGAAAGACATCCAAATACTCAGACCAAAACCCCCTCTGAGATATCATGCTTGGACCTCATGTTCAAAAACAAATTCCACTGAATTTTACATGAAAGAGTGAGCCAAACTTACTCTGTAATTCCCTGAGAGATTTAATATAAGAGGAAGCATTTTGGTTACCCGAAGCTGATAAAACCAAGGGACTTTTTTTCACATAGGGACATTGTGTTTGCAAGACTTCAGTGAACAAATTAGCGAAACAATTATGTAAAATGTGTGTGTTTGCTTATTCAGAGATCTGTTTCTCTACTCTCAATCTAGTTATATTTTATCTAATAACAGTTCAGTGCCAAAACTGTGTAGAAACTAAAGAAATCTTACACAGGGGTAAATATGTTTTCACAGTAATGTGAGGAAACAAGCACCAACACAACACTGACATATTATTGCATGTTAGCTTGTTGGACAACAGTTGCTTATTTACACATCCAGCTGCTACAGAGCAACATTAGCATTTATTTTGAGTCGTGTTTCTGGCTACCTGGTGAATGTATGTCCAATATTCACTCTCTTTTAGCTCTGTTTTTGGTCTCTACCAACTCCTGAGGTAAATTTCTTTCTCTTTAGCGGCTAAATGCTCCGCTATGTTCACGAACTAGTCGCTAACTGTCTGCTATTTGGTGCTGAGCGGGTTGCGTACAGTGGGGTTTCTAAAGCTTATTCGCCAAAAAACAGCTGCCTGCTGCGGCCAAAAAAAACCCAACACTGATGAGACTGAACCAAAACAATAATGTTGCAGATTATAAAACCAAAACAGTGAGCCAAAAGACGCTAAAATGCTCAGTAGAGCTGAGGGGAGCTGCAGAGTCGGGTGATAATTCTCTGTGGCTTTCTCACTACAAGCGACCCCTTTCACACACACACACACACAGTCATTTGATCCATTATTAATACAAACATATTCATTATAGCAGCTTTAAGTTAAAGGCCTGTTGACCACAGTATTTAGTAACATGACTAATACTTTATATTTCTTTACTCTTTAGTGTGGGCGGCCAAGAAATAGTCTAGCATATAAGCCCCTGTAAAACAACAACTTTTAATTTTACATTCTGGTTTTGACAAACAAGTATATATAAAACATGTTAATTAGTGAACTTTAGAGGTGCTGGTTTGGACAAAGTTAGGCTAGCTGTTTCCCTCTGTTTCCAGTCTTTATGCTAAGCTAAGCTAACAGTCTCCTTCCTATATTTAGCATACAGACATGAGAGTGGTGTCAATCTTCTCACGTAACTCTCGGCAAGAAAACAAATAAGTCTGATAAAATCATCTCTACATACACACTTATCAAAAGACAGGCATACAGTACCAGTCAAATGTTTGGACACACTTTCCCATTCACTTGAAAGTGTGTGTACTGTACACCTCATCCATGGTCTTACTGAACATGCAGGCAACACAGTTCATGTAAATGTTCACACGTTCCTCCCACCAGTATGCACTCAGTCACTCCAGAAGAAGATCCAGTTTAACTCAGAGAATCACTGCCATACACCATTAGTATGTGTTATGTGAGTTGTTCAGCTACCAAATGCCCACAAGGCAGCTATTACCACTGAATCGCTCACCAAACAAACAACTAATGCTGATTAATTCGAAGCAAATTCATCAAGATGCACGCTGGGAGCACCCAGCTAGGAAATATTTATGACAGAAATAAGCATAAAATGAAGTGAGTATCGAAGCAAGTGCAATAACAGTATGTGCGTTTATGTGCTTGCGTATGTGTGTATGGTCTGTATTACACACCTGTGAGTAGAGCATGGTAGTGGAGACCTCTTTCCTTGTCTTGATGTGAACACACATCAAACAGGTAGGCCTTGATGGGCCCGTCGATGAAGTCTGCAGCGAAGTCAAACAGCACGACTCCGAACATCACCACCACTATGGCCCATGTACTCCTCAATGAGCTGTCGCTGACTAGTGCTACAAAACAGAACAAAACAGCACTCATCAAACACTGCAGCCATTGACGTCACTAACAATATTAAGATACCTCCTCCTCCTCAATTTGTTCTTTTTACTGAATTTGTAGTGTCAAATTGTCAGAAGATGTACGTCACAGGAAAAAGCATCGCAGAGCACAGAGAACAGAGAACAGCACACAGCTCCCAGACAATAAGAAACTTTCTTTTTCCAAGCAAACCAACTATGTCTGACAGGTAACACTTATATTGTAAAGCCCAGTCTTGTTCTGTTTTCTCTTGAAAAGGAATGAAGGAACATATCACAAGCAAAACACCTGTAACACAAAAATAATGAAGTTGATTTCATGATTTATGTAAGAGATGTGAGCGTGGAGTGGCAAGAACAATATAACAGCCTATTAAAAGCTTTAAAATAGAAGTAGAAGAGAGAAATTTCATGAAGTTAGAGAACATCACACCTCTGTGTCGCTCTGCACTCTGTTTTACCTGACGTTTGAACTGATCTTTCTCCAGCTAATAAACAAAAAGGAAAAATACTACTTAGAAACGAAAGGGCAACTCTTTGGGGCGGTCAACATGAAGGTGTTCATCTTTAAGGTTAGACTGACGGCGGTTACAACAATGAAAACATTATGCCACACGGTTCCTGTGGCATTCACTACAACCCTGAGAAACATGGAAAGTTAATCAGCTTATCCATACGTCAGGAGAATGAAATACTTTATACTCCGTGTGATGATTATAGCAAAGCCCAGAGCCTTTTCAATAGGAACACACACCAACAATCTTTGACTTTATTTTGATCTAAGCCCTGATTTGAAATAACGATCCTGCACTTTGTATAATTTACAATAGCCTACAAACACCACAGCTAGTATAAATACACATTGTGTTGCTCTGTCTCTTGTATAATTGTATGGTTTCATTATGAATAAGACCCCTCAACCTAGTTTACCAAACAATCCCTCAAACTTTACAGGATCACTGTGTTTGCAGACTGTTTTGACAATGATTACTCGAATTATCCTCCAATCAAAAGATATGATTGAGGTATTGAGGATGACGTATTTCAAGACCCATGATTAAGTTTCCAGGGTCAACTGCAAAAAGCAGAGTGGGGGAAATGATCACTGAATATGCACTAAACCTCACACTGATCCTGTGAAGTTCTGTTGTTCTGTGGGTAACAATACAGCAGCACTCTAACTCTCAGCAGTGAATCAGTTCATGTGGCTAGTCTTCAAAGAAAGTGTTCTTTACTCAGCGTATCTTTTTTTTTTTAAATAAAGGTTTCTTTTAAATAAAGATTCTTTTGTGCAGAGATCTTCTCGTGACGCTGCCTGGAGCCCGACGGCTTCTTACAAAAGTTTTCTCAGTCATGCCTCATCATCTGTCTGTGCCAGTGGGCATCGGCTCAGGACCACTCTTCCAAGTCGCACATTTAATTTCAGTCACAGGTTTAAAGTGTGAGCACAAGAGCCTCTCAAGACCTTTTTAACAAGTTTTTTCTTGATGGATGTGTCACTTTTTTCCCAAAATCTACAGTTCTGAGCCTGAGTCTGTAAAAGTCGGAGATAAGAGAAAGCTTGACGGACAAAAATTAGAATTATAATCATTGTATCAGTGTGAAAATAATGCATTTAGATCAAATGGGAGGTAAAAGCTGATGTTCTTTGAGGCAAAACAGCAAAGCCGCTAATGAAGAATGGGAGCAGTTAGTGCTCATATCCTGAACGAAACATAAAGACAAAACCTTATATGTTTGCCTTGCATTTGTTGAGTTTTACAAAATAAATCACAATTATTCTTGCATATTCCTAAGCATGAGCATTCATTAAAATGAGATCAAGGTGATGTCAGATATCAGAAGTATGTTCTACAATATTTTTGCTTCTCTGAGATGGAGCTGATTATTCATTCTCTCTTATTCCCTCTGAATCAAAGACCGAGTCGGCCCCAGAACAAGAACTCACTTTCTGATATGGGAAGACTAAAAATACATCTGTACCTCCTCCTCTCACTCTCTGGTTCTTGAAGCTTATCATTTGCTCTCTTTCTCAAATTCTCCTCTTCCTATCCCTCACCTGAGATGACAGCATCTCCGTTCAGGAACAGGGTGATTCCCAGCAGCATGAGGACTCCCAGGGCCAGGATGTAAGGCCTCCGCCGGCCCCACGACGAGCGGCAGTAGTCGCTGGCCGAGCCGATGATGGGCTGGAGCAGGAAGCCCAGGATGGGGCTGATCAGCCACACCAAGCTGTACAGGCTGCGGGGCAGGCCTACACTCAGAAGAACCGGTGTGACGAATGCTGCCTCCACGGCCAAGCAAAATTCCCTTCCAAACATGACCGTGCCATGGAGGATAAGTCGCCCCCGCGAGCGCCTGGGGGGCTCCACGGTTCCAAACACAGCACTCTCCCCACTGTCTATGCAGTCCTCTTTTGAGCCAGTGTAGTCTGTTGAGTACTGGTGCAAAGTGCCGATGTGCTTGCCAGGCTCCGGGAGCCGGCAGGGTTGGGGCCTCACAGACTGGTTCTCTGATAAAAGGGTCATGGTTGAAAGAGGGGAAAGATGGGAAAAAGGAGAAAGGGAAAAGGAGAGGGAGAGTGACAAGGGAGTGAAGAGGAGATTTTGGTAAAAAGAGACAAAAACAGAGAGTATGGTAGTGTTTCTCTCTCAGTCCGCCAGGTGATGGTTAAATGGCCAAATGCCCAGTCCTTGCATGAGCTTGAGCTAATCCTCCTCTCTACTGCATAGCTGAGCAATGAGTCCAGCTTTACTTTACATGTGAAGGTCTGCCTTCTGGTCTGAGCAGAGCAAAGTAGGACTCGGTGAAGAGGAGAGGCAGAGGGGAGGAGAGAAAGAAGTGGGTGTATTGAAGAGATTACTGAATGTCTCTTCCCCTTCTTCAGTCTTCAAACTACTGTAGTAAAGGCCCGGGGCAGTTTGTGGAAAGGAGTGTGTGAGGACTACGACCATGTGAGTGTGTGACGTGTGTTAAAGAGGGTCATTTATTCCATTGTTTCCACAGTCACTAATGATTAGCCAGTAGCACAGTATTTATTTCCTGGTGAGTTACTATTCTTTCAGGAGGGAGGCGGGTGCCACCAGACTTAAGTCATTTATTGATACATTTACATGTTAATACATGTTGTTACATGTTGATACATTTAAGCTTATTCACAGAGTTATTAATTCAGTTAGTAAATGTGTTATACGAATAAAAAAAAGATTAGTTAAGAAGTACTAAAAACATATTTCAGTGTGGCATTTAATAATTTCATGCCAGAATTCTGGCATAAGAAATTAATTACTTTATGATTTTTAAAAATGGATTTGCAAAGAAAAAAAAAGATTATTAGGATTTTTGTTGTTTCATTTTATGTCTTCCTATAATGAATCCCACAGTTCTCTTCTCCTTCGTCATTTGCAGTTTCTGTTTCATCCTCAATTTAATTTTTTTTTTTTTTGTCTTTCAAACATGCTAGCAGCATGGCTCTACGAATGACAAAGTCGGCCTCTCAGTCGGTCCACCACTTTGGCCCAGACTGAAAAATCTCATCCACTATTAGATGGATTGCCATAAAACTGTGTACAGACATTCATGTTCCCCAGAGGATGAATCCTACTGACTGTGGTGATCCCCTGACTTTTACTTTAGCGCCACCATAAGGTTGACATTTGTGTTTTTGAGTGAAATGCTAAACTAAGATGGTAAACTTTATACCTGCTAAACATTAACATGTAAGCATTATCATTGTGAGCATGTTAGCATGCTGACGTTAGCATGTAGCTCAAAGCACCGCAGTTACCAAGTATAGCCTGTCAGAGCTGCTAGCATGGCTGTAGACTCTTGGTCTTATTTAAGAAGTATTGATAATAATTAACAATTTAAAAAATCGAAAACTGAAAATGGTGCAGATGGCACACTCCAGTCTCCACAGCTCCATAATTTAAAAGTTGCTGGTAATGTGGAAAAGTGACTTGTGAAAGGCAAAATTAAAGACTAAAAAAAGACTAATTTTAAGTGACCTTTGGAAGAAATCGTATGTCATAGTGTATGTGTAAATAATTTTCTTTCGTCTAATGTGGTTATTAAAAGGAAACTCAATCTTGCATATTTCTGACTCTTCAGGGCGGCAGAAAACAGCAAACAGCCAGTCCACATCAGTAAAGTTAAAAGATTGTCTGAGTAGTTTTTGCTCATTGCCTCTCCTTACTTATTGCATGTGTCATCAGATCATCATGTGCTTCTTCAAACAGAATAGGTCTTTTCTTTTGTCAAAGAAATACCTTCAAGCAGTGAGGATGTTGTATTCAAATATTAGGTCTGTAAGAACCAAAGAAGAAGAAAAGGTTAGAAAATCACATTTTATGCTCTTCCTAGAATTGTATTCATTATTCCTCTCAAAGTTGCTGCTCTTAGGCTGAGGTGAAGCCATAGAGATAACATGATGCTGTGACCTTAAATCAGCATTCAGGAAGACATTTACGACTAGCTCTTAAATGTGAACTTCATTTCGGTTATCAAAGACAGTTTCCTTGAAAGGTCAGGTTAAGGTCAGATGTCAGTCTTTCTCAGAATCAGCAGACCGGCCCCAAGAATAATCACAAGAATCACAAGAAAATCATTAGGACTCATTCACACACACAGATACACCGTGTGTGAGCAATAAAGAGACATAAAACACCCTCTGTCTTTCATTTTAACACACATCTTTGTTATGTTACCCTTAAACCTTTCAACACTTTTCTTTCCAGTGTGGTGACCCAGTTTTTCTTGCAGTGGTCTGGTCCCACTGCGCTGAATGATCATTTCTTTTCTTTCATTTCTGCACCTACAGTATATCCTTAAAATTAAAACCACCGGATTAATCGTGGAATACAAATCAGCGTTAAGAAGCGTGACAGGACAGCCTGGAGCGAGAATGAAACACCAATCCTGACGTGTCTCCACTGGGCGAAATTATGTAAGTACATTTACTCAATTGCCGTACAATTTTGAGGTTATTATAATTTACTTAAGTATTCCTATTTTATGATACTTTTTACTCCATTACATTTATTTTACAGCTGTATTTACCCGTTACTTTTCAGATTAAGATTTTACATAAAAAAAGCATGTGATTATCTTAAATAAAACACATCTTTAAAGATTAAACCAGCGGTTTCCAACCTTTTTGGATTGTGACCCCTTACAAAAAATCTCTGTCTAATTGGAGCCCCTTATTATGTTTCAGTATTAGTAGTAGTAAAATGTATACAGGTTTAAGAAGAACTTCTTCTTTGTTCTCCTATTAATCATCTCATGACCCCTCACATTCATCTTGTGACCCTCTGGAGGGGCCCAACCCCCAGGTTGGAAACCACTAGACCAAACTACCTAACTGTATATAAAGTAGTTAAAGTAGTAAAGCATCAGTATTAACAATACAATAATGTCATATATCAGTCACACAGGACATTTTTCTGCAGAACAAGTACTTTTACTTTAATGCTTTAAGTACATTTTACTGATACTTATGTACTTTTACATAGGTATCAGGATAAGGATAAGTCTGGTGATATTCATTTTCTTCAACAAATACCATGAAAAGTTCAAAATCAACAACGCATTGATCCAATAACAAGTCTGGTCTGTCTAGTCTTATTCCTCTGTGCCATGGACCTCCATTGTTGTCCAATACAAATCAATGAGCCATCGTTACACTGAGTGACATGCTCCTTCTTTACAAACTCTACAGCCACAGTAGTTTATTTTGAGTCAATCCCACATACACCATTCTGCTGCTGTAAATACTCACCAGAGCACCAAATGTGTATTAATCCACAGCTGAAAACAGTCCCCAACAAATGCACAATTTCCTCCTGTTTGAGTAACATTTGCAAAAAACTACAGTCCCTGCTGCCTATTTTAAAAACAAAACTATCTATACATGAGAAGATTTATGTTGTCAGTAGAAATCAACAAGTGGCTGAGTCCCACAGACAGAGTTGGGAAGACAGAGAGTATATTGACAGAGATTTATTGCTGGTTTGGGTCTTTTAATGAGATTTGTTGACAATAACAACAAATGTAGAATATTGCCAGCCTTATCCTTTAAGTAACATTGTGAGTGCAGGACTGTTACTTGCAATGGAGTATTTTTATTGCGGCTTTTACGAAAGTAAAGGATGTAAATACTTCTTACACCACTTCCTCTCTCCCTGCTTACAGAAGCACAGGAATCAACTCATCAGCATGTGTCAACATTTCACTCAGACTTGTTTTTTTTCCTACCAATAGTACAAAACCCAAAGGTATTGAATTTACAGTGATGAAGAGAGAAAAGTAGCATCTTCATGTTTATTTAACCAGCTAATTGGTTCAACACTAGAGACAACATCCAGTACTGTAGAATCTGATGGATCGCCATGGTATTAACCATAACACTGCTGCACAAATCTCCTTCACACATGGCAGATTAGACAAGGTTTTACCCTCAGGCCTGTCTGTAAAGCTGCATGATGCAATAACAAACTTTGCAAATTTTGCTCCATCTCTCTCTCCATTGGGTTGGTTTGCGAGCTTGAGTATCCTGCCTTAATGAAGTGTTGATGTTTTGGAGGCATAAATTATATGGTCATCAGATAATACAGAAAATAAAGTAAGAACCTTAAAGCAATGATTCGACATTTCGGAAAATATGCATACCGGTATTCACTTTCTTGCTGAGAGTTTGAGGAGAAAATCAATACTACTCTGAAATCTGTGCTATAGCTGCTTAGCTTAGCTTAGCATACAGACTGGAAGCAGGGGGAAACAGCTAGCCTGGCTCTGTTCAAAGGTAGCAAAAGCTGCCTACCAGCACCTCTGAAGCTCACTAATTAACGTTATATCTTTAATTTGTAAAAAAAAAAAAAGTGTAAAAACAAGTTGTAGGGCAGCTATATCCCCCCGTTTCCAGTCTTTACGCTATGCTAAGCTAACCGACTAGCTTCATATTGAACAGACAGACATGAGAGTGGTATCAAACTTCTGATCTAACTCTTGGCAAGAAAGAATAAGCGTTTTTTCCGAAAATGTCAAACTATTCCCTTGAAAGATGTGTCGTTTAAGCTTCGGGAATGCTAAACCAGTCTATACTTTAATGTTGTTGTGCCTGAAAGTGAAAGCACTAAAAGGCACATTGCTAATAGCCTACCGTAAATTGCCTTTACTGTTAGTAAGCAAGTTAGTCTAGCATGCGATAGCTTTGAGCTAAATGCTAAAGTTAGCATTCAAGCAAGCTCACAATGACAATGCTAACATGCTGATTGTTTAGCAGATATAATGTTCACCATCTTAGTGTGTTAGCATGCTAACATTTGCTAATTAGCACAGAACACAACGTAGCCTACACCTGAGGCTGCTGGGATTGTCATTAGTTTTGCAGGTATTTGCTCATAAACCAAAGTACTGGACAATAGGACCTGAAGATGATGCTAGATAGGGATCACCAAAGTTATTCAAATTCATCCTGAGCAGGACATGGATATCTGAACCAGGTTTCATGGTAATCCTTGTAATAGTTGTTGAGATACTTCAGTCTGGATCAGAGAGGACCACACTGACTGACAGCGCCACCCACCCAACCCCAAGAGAAATGTAATGAGTTTTTTTCCCCCTCCATGTCTAAAGGTGTTCAATAATAGAAAGCCGACAATCCCATTTGCCATTAACATACCAGCTCATAAAGAAGCAGCTGCTCTTTGACGTTGTTAAAGGTTATTTCCACATCAGCTGGAAATCAAAGCCGGAATAACATCTTGACATTCTCGTTGTTGGATAAAGAAGTAACTCAAGGAGTCCACACATTTATCCTTCTGCTCATTTGTAACTCCTAAAACAGATATTGTCCCGGGCCACTTCGAAAATGTGTTAGTTTGAAAACCTCCCAATTACACCCTTTAAAATTGACAACATTTTTGAACTTCACACTCAGGTTTTAGTGTTTGAGTAATGACAAAGCATTTGATTGCATTCATGAATAATATCGTTCATTTTGAGAAGTGTCGGTCAGGCTTCAGAGCTGAGCTCAATAACAAAACTGCTCAAGATCAAGATTCACTTTAACAAGCTCTAAGGAGAAATTATTTTGCTGACATCAAAGATGCTGTTTGATCCACACACACACACACATACACACCATTGCCCAGTACATCACATACTTAGACTACGTGATATAAAATAATACAGTGCAACATACAGTTTATCCAGTACATAAAAACAATGACAGAATATAAAAAAAACAGTAAACTGCAAAAAAGATTAATTTAAGGTAAATTTAATATCTCAGCTGAAGACATGATTTAAAAGGTAATTAATCTTTACTATTTTTGTCCATCAATCTACCCGAGGATGAAAGCTGTTATTCTTTGTGATCAGGACATGACTAAAGAGGCAGTATTCCAATAATAAGGGGCATTTTGTCTAATTAAAATCTTCAGGGAGGTGGAAGACAACATTTTCGATGAGCTGTGAAGTAGAGAAGCCTGCGTCAATTCTGAGGAAAGTTAATAATTTTGCTCCAAATCAAAACAGGCCACTGTGATCAAATATTGCTTTAGCAAGGTAGGCAATACTAATACCACTGCCATTTCTGTTTCCAATATTAACATCCATGTAAGTTCTCCTTTTATAGCCATGCTGTGTGGCTCTAGAGACGGCAGTGTCAGTGGGCCGACCCACCACTTTGGTCCAGACTGAAATATCTCAACAACTATTGGATGGATTGAAATGAAATTATGTGTAGACACTCATGGTCTCCAGAGGTGATCAAGTGACCTTTCCACTGGTGCCACCAAGAGGTTGATATTTGTGTTTTTGAGTGAAATGTCTCGACAGCTATTGGATGGATTGCCATGCAATTTTGTGCAGATATACGTCTCTCCCTCAGGATGAATTGCAATCACTTTGGAGATCACTAAACTTCTCATCTAGCACCATCATCAGGTAAAAAATTTAGTTTGTCCAATACGTTCATTACTACTTGATTACTACTACGTACAAAACTAATGAGATTCCCGTCAGCCTCAGCTGTACTTCCTAATTAGCAAATGTTAGCATGCTAACACGCTAAACTAAGATGTTGAACCCATAGACTGTATATAAAGATGGACGACATGACAGCTCCCCAAAAGTGAAGCCAAAACATCTCGATCGCCCCCTGGTGGCTGGCTGCAGTATAGGTCATAAACCCCGCCTCCTCCATGTTAGTGGATGGGACATGGGCCAAACTGAAAAGTCAAAGTACACATCAAATACATTTTTCCCAAAGATGGTTTCTGTTATTTTAGGTAGTTCTTATCACGCTGATGTTTGTTCAAGTGTTTGTTTTTCTGATAAGTTTGCTTTTAATTAGTTATTTGATGCTATAAAAACGGGGTGTCACGTCATGATTGACAACTGTGAGTGTGCTGTGATTGGCTCAGGCGGCTGTATAGGCGGGAACTCGATACCACGGCTCCACCACGGATCACTACTGCGCAGACTCTGGCTCCAAATGCGCAAGATGACGGCTCCCGTATCCGGGGTATTTTGGCTTCATTTTTTACAATGGGAGGAAGTGGAGATGCGTCGTCCATCTTTATATACAGTCTATGGTTGAACCACTAGCATGGCTGTAGATTCTTAGTCTTGTTGACCTCAGTCCTTGAGAGGCAGGTTAGAAGGTATCCTGGGATTTTAAAAGTGTTTTGATTGACCTCCAATATTTTTTAACTACATACCTGTGACTGAAGAAGGCAGAGTTGCAATTATATACTAAAACGACTGTGAAAAAGAGAAAAAAAGGAAATTGTAATTTTATTTTACATCCCCCCCAAACCACTTGTCCTGAGTTTTTCGCCAAACCATGAAAAGGGCTCTTTTGTGGTCGACTACAGCAGCACTTAAAGCTAATCAAGTGATGATGCATGTGATGCCTGCAGAGGGATACGGATCATAAAGAGAAAGGTTGCCAGAAAATATTCATATGAAAGAAAACACAAGCATGATTCATCCCCTGAGATTGCTCAGAGTGCAAACACATGCACACACATGTGAGGGCATATTGTTAGACAGTACACATGCACGTCCATGTGTGCCATCGACTGGCAGAGTGTGTTTCTGATCCTCTTTCTGTCATCGTAGCTGAACATAGTAGCTCGTGTACTTTAACCAGGCACACTGTTTTATCAGAGCATGGATTTAATCAGTTAGTCAATAGACAGAAAATAAATCTGCAACAATTTTGATAATAGATATAATCTTTTCAGTCATTTTTTTGGCAAAAATGCGAAACTTTTGCTAATTAAAGTTTTTAAATTGTGAGTTGATGCTTTTCTTTGTGATACGTGATAGTAAACTGAATATCTTTGGGTTTTGGTCTGATATGACAAGGAATCTTTTTGACATTTTATAGACAAAACAATTGTTTGATTAATTGAGAAAAGAATCGGCAGATAATGAAAATAATCTGTGAGTTGCAGTCTGACTTGTCTTAAAAACTTGAATAAACTGAAATGAACATAAAAAGGAGAATTTCGGGAAAGAAATGTTATATAGCAACAGTGCCTTGGTAAAACAGAACATATGGCTCCACATTTAAAATGATTCTCTATGCAGTAACTTTATTAAAAGCTTAGTCTGTCACTTAAAAGCAGAAAATCAAATGACAAATGGTCTATTGCTCGAAATGCTAATAAGTAGCTCCAAGTCAAAATTGCCCTCCATTTCCATAATCACATTCAAAAACACCACTCCACGTTGCACTTAAGTCTATAATCCACCTACTTATGATACAACATGTGGTGACACTTTGGAGCTTAAGATCTTCAAATATTTTAATGTCTCCCCCGTATGTTTACTGAACACACATTGGACAATAAAGATTAAATAGACCATAACTGCTCTGCACAGTCCATCTTACATATTAAACCGTGTTTAAAGGCTGCAATAATCTCATGCTATATTCTTCCAGTCAGTTGCCCTGTGTTTGGCCTGGCACGGTGAGAGTCAGATGTTTGGAGTCACGCACCAGACATTCTTCACATACCTGCATGCCTTAAGGTTTTATACTACAATCGTTTATGCTATAGTACACTCACTAACAAGTAAAAAGAGTTGCATTTGATGTATGATTTGCGCTATATAAATAAAGTTTCATTGATTGATTGATTTAGATGATGTCACTGTACTGCTTGAGAAAATTACAGAAAATGATCAAGTTTATTTATTAGTAGCCCTTTGAAACCCCAAATTCTACCAAATCAACACTTATAGAACAAAATGTAAGTAATACAGTATGTGACCACATAGAAAACACGTACATAAAACAGCATAATACAGAAAGCAGCATGTTGATGACAAGCCTAGCTAACATACAAGGGCTAACCTTAAAGGAATAGTTTGACATGTTCACTTTCTTGCAGTGAGTTTGATAAGAATATTTAATCATTCTAGCAACTCTTTGCTTATCACAAATACATTTATGAATAAATTAGTTTTGTGTTTCTGGTATAAATATCTGTAATGTGGCGATTTATATTTTTAATTCCCTTAAAATCTTTGCGTAGCACTTTCAGTATGCGTGAGCATCTGCAACCTTTGTATGTTTAACATGTACCACAAAACAAAAGTAATGTCCACTGGATCCGGCTGCGTCGTCTTTCGACTTTGACTCTGTCCACCGCCTTTTTGACCGTAAACGTCTCACTCACTTCTCTTTTCTCTGCTCTGCCATCTTTACACGTCAGGTCTATTTCTGAGGAGCAGCTCACGTCTATAATTGCGACACCAGATACAATTTGAAAAAATTAGAGCGTAATGACAACAGCTGTGCTGAGATCATCTATATTTATGTTTAAAATGAGTGACCACAGAGAACGTTAGAGGCAACAAAAGGTTGTCATATTAAAGTACAGCCACAAAGCATCTGTTACCACATCTAAATGAGCTGCAAACGTGTATTTACGCTTGTAAAACCCTAAAAATGTCAGCAAAACAACTCTTATTTATAGTATATTAGAAATGTAGCTTCTAAGGAAAACAATAAAGGCTGTATTTACTTAATATCTTTGGTGCTGCTGATTTATCAAACTGTGTACACAGACTTCTTATGGCACATCGAAACTAGGTTGAGAGAGGCAGCTATTCAAATTGACAACCATAACCACCTGGCTAACCCAAAATGCATCCATGTACCTTGAGAGTGCACAGGATGGCCTCTGACCTTGCCCAATCAAGGCTTGCCTACACTAGAAGTAAGTGTGTGGGATGTGTACACCAGGTTCCTCGGGCGAGATGGAGAGGTATTTCATGCTTTCTCACCACAGCTGTTTTTTTCTTAGCTTCTCAGTTTGAATTTCTAGTTCATGAAAAGAAACTTTACAACTTTCCCTTTCTATTTTGATTCTTAAACAGTTGTGTTAGTCATGCTTTGAATGGCAGGTCTTAGTGCAAATCACTGAAATGTGCTCTGGATCTTATTTAGCTTTTGTCCTTTTGTCATAGCTTTGCTTTGACAGCATCACACTCTACGACCCCTGCTGCTCGCAGCTGGTCTATCTCTGCTGATGTAAACCCGTACTCCTCTAGGACCTCAACTGTGTGTTCTCCAATAACAGGGTTGGAGGCAAGGCAAGGCGCTGCAGGAGTCCGAGAGAGAACCGGGGACGGCCGGGGGCTTTCATCCCCGCTGGAGTCCTTGATGAAAGAAGCCCTTTCCTGGTTATGTGCGTGTGAGCTCACCTGGTCGAAAGACAACACAGGTGTAACACAGGCATCAGTCCCATCAAAAATCCTTGACCAATCCGCCTGGGTTTTTGAAGCAAAACGCTCCGTGAAGATCCGTCTTAGCTCTGGCCAATCACTGAAGCTTATCTGAGGAGGTAACTCTCCAGCGTCCAACTCCAAGCCTAGGAAAAAAAAGACTTCTGTAACCCAATGGACTCCGTATCTCAACTGAATCTGCTGTGTAAAGTTATTGCTAATTCAAAGAGAGCTGCTCTTGTTTCACATTACAGTTTTACCTTCTTTTTTTTTTTTTTTTTGCTGTCAGTACAACACTCGTGTGGACACAACACAAAATGACTGTAAATCAGACTGCAATTTGCTTCGTTCTGCTAAATCTACATACTATAAATACATAAGTTGATAATTGGGCCATACGACACTGAGCGGGTTGGCTGGCACTGATGTACATCTATATCTGTAGCTATCCTGTACATGTATGAAAAGTGAATACCGGTATATACACGCTTGTTTTGTGTTGCATTACCAGCATTTCTTCATTTTAGGAAAATAAAGCCTACTGAAGCACATTGCAGCAGTTCTGATTAATTCCTGTAACATATACTGTAAAGTAAGAGGTTCTATTGTTTTTATCATAATGGAAATTTTTAGTTATACAATAAATTAATACAAATAAATAAATAAATACAAATAAATAGAGATAACATATTGTAATGCTACCAGTTGTTAGTGTTTTTTTAAGGTAATTGTGTAACGAGTGACAACGTTTTCTTGTTGGGAAACAATTGCTGTCAGTATTCTCGTGTAAGAGTTGATCTGAGATGTGTATGAAGTGTTTTGGTTGCATTAGTTCATTTTACCAGATTACCAGTTGTGCTGAACTACATGTTGGTAAGGTGAACTCCTGTAAAAGATTTGCATAGGCAAATCACGCTGAGACCTTTACAGGATATGTATTTGTCACCGAAGTGACATCGCACATCACAGCTATTGCTCTGTATAACTTTATATAACAAGCGCCTTTTGCTGTGCTTTTTGTCAGAGGCTCAGCGTTAAAAACTGATTGCTGTTGCTTGTCATATAAAAGGCGCGAGTGTTCCAACCTTATTATTGGCCTGCTACCTGAGATGTGCTGCATTTTTCTTATAAATCGCTCTTTCACATTTCTTTTGGTGATGGGAGGAGAAGAGGGCGTTTCAATTCACACGGTGCCCTTGCTGTGCCTCAGTTTCCCCTGGAGTTCGGCACAGGAACATGTGAGTGACCATCGTCTTATAGGTTTATTTCATCTATTAAAGTGCCTCCAATGTGCATACTACGAACCCTTAAGTAGCTGTAGGTAGAACGGCGGTTCTATGGCACCCACAGCCATGTACTTTCCATCTGAAGTCTGGTAGGTATCGTAGAAGGGTGCTCCACTGTCCAACATGTTTTGGCCTCTGGAACGGTCCCACAAACCAATGCTACGAGATTTCCATACAAATGAACCTACATATGCTGCTCCTTCTACCTGAGGACGGTGAGAGAGAGGAAGAGGAAAGGAGGTCAGAAGGCTCTATATTTTTCATCTATATTATATGCATAATTATAGTTTACATATGACTGGAGTAAAGGACAGCTAAATGAATATAAAGTGTCATGTTTTTGCTATAAATTGGAGCATACCTGTTCCTGTGCTTGAAGTTATTCATTTATTCATGAATTCATTTATGCATTCAGAGTACATCAAAATCACTAAAATTGCAAACTACCTCCTGCGTACACTCTCATATGTTAATCCAAGGACAAAGCTCTTTCATAGCATAAAAGAAGTTGGCACGCTTGAGTAGGTATCAGCAGCATCAGTTCAGCAAAACCTTTCCCGAGAAGAGAATACACAAAGCAGGTCGAATGCCGTGCTATTACAATAGCAGTAAAATGTGGCAATTACTTGTTGAATACTAAGCTTTACAGCAAAGCTTGTGAAAATACTGCCCATAGGGTTCTCTGCTGAAATTTACTGCATAAACCACGAAGTGCCTAAACTCATAATGTATTTAAGTCTCCCTATGTGCACAAGCTATTACTGCTGCTGCTGCTGCTGAATGAATAAAAAAACCTTGATTAAACACTAACTCAAATCAATATGAAACATTTGGTGGGATAAAATCAGTCACGTTCAAAAATATTGTCCCATGGGAGCTTCAATAGTCAGGATAATGTCATGCTACAGTACACGAAAGAGGCTGCAGCAAGATGACCCATTGTCACTTCTATTATTGTAAATTGCAATCAATTCAGTCAGTGTAATCTTTAATGAACTGTGTGCTGTTTATCAAAAGTCATTTATGTGAGCAAACAATAACAGCCTGATCAACAGAGGGGGATTAAATATTTGAAGAAGTCACACAATGTACTGTGTGTACACTAGGCTTTTCTAAAATGGCTCAGCTATTTTCTACCAAACTGCTGCTCTGTGAGTCATCAGGGACAAATCACAGTAGAGCAGAAGGCAGTTCTGTCACTGGACAGGGCTTCAGTGCTTTCATAATTATTCAGCGCCAAAACCAAGACTCTTGCATGAAATATGGAGCCTGTGGGAAAGCTGGGACGATTCCCTTGAATGTGTGTTCTACTTTTGACGGCCTTTGGTCATGAAATATGCATTTGTGAATTACAAAGAAATAAGACACTGAGGACATGTGGGCATTGAAAAACGGAGTCATTACTCTGCTTTGTGCCTTTATTTTCTTTGGTGACTAGCGAGCATGCCTCTATCATATTATGATAGAAAAATGTTGTTTTCAAGTAGCTCACCGCCCATTAAAATGCAGAGGTCCCTCTTTATTAAAAGAATCAGAATGTGGCTCAGATCAATCAATGTGGTCACCCAGCAGGCGTCAAACTATTTGAAACTAGAGGAAAAGGAAAAATAATGAGTAGTATAAGATGGGAAGCAGGCTTTTGGTCTCACTACCCCCCCCTGCTCTCTCTGTGTGCAAATTAAAATCTATGCTTTGGGCAAAAACTAGCAGCAATACTAGCTGCTGCTACATTATATACAATACTACTTGAATTCACTGTCTCCAATTTTTGAAATCTTTGTGAGCAAAAGCCAACAAAAAAAATAGGACAATGCACAGTGTTGCACATGGACTCCCTCGTCAGTGTGTCTAGTGCAGTTGGTCCCTTATGAAAACATTTAAACCTGCAATAACTGATTTTTTTGGCCACTATCATCACCTTTTAAGTTGACTTGGCGAACTTGTTAGCAAAAAACAGTTGCTTATTTACACATCCAGCAGTTATGGAGCAACATTATCATTCATTAGGAGTCGTGTTTGTGTCCACCTGACGAACGTTAAGTCCAATATTCACTCTCTTTTAGCTCTGTTTTCTGTCTCCACCAGCTCCTCAGGGAAGTATCTGGCTCTTTAGCTGCTAAATGCTCCATTATGTTCTGTCTGTCTGTTGTTTGGTGCTGAGCAGGAAGTGCACAGCGGGTTTTTAGAGCTTTTGTTTTGCTGGAAACAGGTGCCTGCTGCAGCCAAAACTATGAGAGCGGTGAGAGTGAACCGAAACAGTTAAGTTGAAGGTCGGACAGCTAAACAATGAGCTGAAACTGGCTATAAAGCTCCATAAAGTCGAGGGGAGCTGCAGATTCAGGCGATAATTCTCTGTAGGTTCATTGCTTCGAGCGACTCCTTTCACATTGTCACATTGATTTCACATTGTCAAAATATCGATTATAGCTGCTTTAAACACCCCTGTAAATTGCCTCTGAAATGTCCATTGGGTGAATTTCAGTGTAAATATGTCTAAGTGTGTCAGCTTGTGTGCCAAACTGGCAGCCTGTGCAGTGTGTACTGTACCCTGCCTAACGCCCAATGCAGTGCATGCTGGGATTGGCTCGAGCCCACGCAACGCCTCAAAAGGAAAAGCAGTTATTGGGGGAAAAAACAGATGAATGGATAGTCATAATATGATTGATAACATACTTTTTACTGAATGGGTTCAACTGGTGCCGTTAGATTTTTCAAGCACAGTTGAGGGAAAATTAGATGTAATGTCTAAAACGTTCGCTCAGACCTGACTCATCACTGTTGATAGTTTTGAGCCAGATGGTGTACTGCCTGTGATTGCAGCTCCCTGTGTTGGCACTGACAATCATCACAATTACAAGCTAAACAAAATATGGAAGTAACATACTAAATCACTGAAGTATCCCCTTAGTCCTGCACTGTAGCTCAATGAGTCAAACACTTTACTTTCATAATCTAAAAAATGTTGGATCCACAATAAAATACATTTCAGTGTGTTATATGCATACAGTTGTATGTTTTTAATGTATACCTTTTTTTATAAAGATTTATGGAGTTGCAATACTCAAGAAGTTTAACAACTCCACCACCTTAAGGAGTTCATTAGAGCAGTTCTGCTTTGTAACCTCCAGACTGCATTACAGCCAGTGGATGTCAGGCACAGCAAGATTCAGACTTGATGTGCTTTTCAGATAACTTCGCTAAGGGCTGTCCAACTGATAACTGATCCCACTAAAAGTTGATCCTAACTCAAAGTTCGAACAGTGTGGTGCACCATCATCTGGAAACGTACTGCACTGTAATACAGAATACCTTGTAGTGTGTAGTTTGTAACATTTCACTGTTTAAAACACAAACATGGAGTCTTCAGTCTGGCTTTTTGTATGTTTGTATCTCATCCTCTCAGCAGTACCTGTAGCAATACACCCACACTAACGCAGCCCCCTGCAAATGTTTGCTGGAGGGCTGTTGTCAGTCTGAATGCGCCCTAACCCCGGCCTACGATAGTGTCTGGCTACAGTTTGTGCAAAGCATCTCCATTGTCACGTGCTTGAGCTCCGTTTTTGTTGACAACAAGCGAAAATCATGCACTTACACCGATCAACCATAACATTATGAGCACTGACAGATGAAGTGAAGAACATTGATTATCTCGTTACAATGGCACCTGTCAGTGGGTGGGATATATTAGGCAGCAAGTGAACATTTTGTCCTCGAAGTTGATGTGTTGGAAGCAGGAAAAATGGGCAAGCATAAGGATGTCAGCAACTTTGACAAGGGCCAAATTGTGACGGCTAGATGACTGGGTCAGAGCATCTCCAAAACTGCAGCTCTTGTGGGGTGTTCCCGGTCTGCAGTGGTCAGTACCTACCAAAAGTGGTCCAAGGAAGGAAAACCGGTGAACCGGCGACAGGGTCATGGGCAGCCAAGGCTCATTAATGCGCGTGTGGAGCGAAGGCTCTGTGGTCTGATCCAACAGAAGAGCTACTGTAGCTCAAATTGCTGAAAAAGTTAATGCTGGTTCTGATAGAAAGGTGTCAGAACACACAGTGCATCACAGTTTGTTGCATATGGGGCTGCGTAGCCACAGACCGGTCAGGGTGCCCATGCTGACCCCTGTCCACTGCCGAAAGCGCCTACAATGGGCAGGTGAGCATCAGAACTGGACCATGGAGCAATGGAAGAAGGTGGCCTGGTCTGATGAATCACGTTTTCTTTTACATCATGTGGATGGCCGAGTGCGTGTGCGTCGCTTACCTGGGGAAGACATGGCACCAGGATGCACTATGGGAAGAAGGCAAGCCGGCGGAGGCAGTGTGATGCTTTGGGCAATGTTCTGCTGGGAAGCCTTGGGTCCTGCCATTCATGCAGATGTTACTTTGACACGCACCACCTACCTAAACATTGTTGCAGACCAAGTACACCCCTTCATGGAAACGGTATTCCCTAATGGCAGTGGCCTCTTTCAGCAGGATAATGCGCCCTGCCACACTGCAAAAATGGTTCAGGAATGGTTTGAGGAACACAACAACAAGTTCAAGGTGTTGACTTGGCCTCCAAATTCCCCAGATCTCAATCCAATCGAGCATCTGTGGGATGTGCTGGACAAAGAAGTCCGGTCCATGGAGGCCCCACCTCGCAACTTACAGGACTTAAAGGATCTGCTGCTAACATCTTGGTGCCAGATACCACAGCACACCTTCAGAGGTCTAGTGGAGTCCATGCCTCGACGGGTCAGGGCTGTTTTGGCGGCAAAAGGGAGACCTACACAATATTAGGCAGGTGGTCATAATGTTATGGCTGATTGGTGTATGCATATTTTTGAAAGTGAATGAAAGGCTGTGCTTCTTTCAAAACAACACTTTCTGCAGAGCAGGTGTTATGTCAGAGTGACTGCTGCCGCTGATTCAATGCCACATGTTTACTGGAGTCTGACAATATGCTTACCATGCTAGCATCAATGATCTGTCCTTTCCCTGACCTTGTCCTCTCCAGCAGCGCTAGGACTATCCCCAGGGCACAGGTAAGACCCCCACCTGCAAAGTCTGCTAATAGATTCAGTGGAGCGTAGGGCTTCTCTCCACTACGACCCAGCCGAGATAAAAGGCCTGTGACAGAAATGAGGAGAAAAAAGCTTCATACAAAATGTAATGACAGCTTCACTAGTGGAGAACAATGGAGTAACTGGCCAGTCTCCAGCCCTGAAAGTGGAAGAAAATGTATTAGTTTGATAACTGAATGAATCAGGGAGTAATGCCATGCCAGGAATGGTTTTCTTTCAATACATACAATGTGTAGCTCTGACAGCACACAAGTCCACATAACCTTGATGAAATAATTGCTTACTCTGTTAAACCAGCATGTAACTTTTGCACAGGGCTTCTTTGTCATACAGATATTGCAAGGGGCCTTGAACAAGAAAAGGACCGGCTAGTTACAGCAACTTTCTCAAAGTTATATTTCCACTTGGCATGTGTGTTTAGAAAAATGTTCTCATTTGGCCCTACTCTCCTTTCTCAACGAGCTTAACAATTTTTACGCTCGTTTTGACAAGGACAACCAGGAGCCTGCATCCAAGACAGAGCTGACTGTGGATCACCAACCCCTAACACTCTCCCCCACTGATGTCAGAGCAGTGCTGAGCAGGATCAACGCATGCAAAGCTGCTGGCCCCGATGGCATCCCCGGACGTGTGCTCAGAGCATGTGCTGGGGAGCTGGCAGGGGTCCTGACGGACTTATTCAACATGTCCTTGGCCCATGCAGTTGTGCCGACCTGCTTCAAGGCCACCTCCATCGTACCAGTACCAAAACACTCCACTCCAACATGTCTCAACGACTACCACCCAGTAGCACTCACCCCCATCATCACAAAGTGTTTAGAGCAGCTGGTTCTGGCACATCTCAAATCTTGTCTTCCCCCCACCCTGGACCCCCACCAATTTGCCTACCCCGTGAATAGGAGCACAGAAGATGCAGTCTCCATAGCGCTGCACTCTGTCCTCTCACACCTGGACAATGTCAACACATACGCCAGAATGCTGTTCATAGACTTCAGTTCAGCATTTAACACTGTCATCCCCTCCAAACTAATCACTAAACTGACAGATCTGGGCATCAGTGCTCCTATTTGCAACTGGTTGTTGGACTTTCTGACCAACAGGCCTCGTGTTCGGTCAGACCACCACTGCTCCTCCACCCTCACCCTAAACACCGGTGTACCACAAGGCTGTGTGATGAGTCCGTTCCTCTACTCCCTCTTCACTCAAGACTGCAGACCTGTACATGACTCTAACACCATCATCAAGTTTGCGGATGACACCACAGTGATTGGCCTCATCAAGGGCAACGATGGGTCAGCCTACAGAGAGGAGGTGGACCGCCTGGCTGTGTGGTGCGATGAGAACAACCTGTTGCTCAATACCAATAAGACCAAGGAACTCATCGTGGACTTTAGAAGGAATGCTGACACACACCCACCCATCCATATCAACGGTGCGGCGGTGGAGCGTGTGACCAGCTTCAAATTCTTGGGGATCCACATCTCGCTGGACCTCACCTGGTTGACTAACTGCTCCTACCTGGTTAAGAAGGCTCACCAGCACCTCTTTTTTCTGAGGACTCTAAAGAAAAACCACCTCTCTTCAGACATCCTGGTGAACTTCTACCGTTGCACCATCGAGAGCATCCTAACCAACTGCATTACAGTTTGGTATGGGAATTGCCCTGTCTCTGACCGGAAGGCGCTGCAGAGGGTGGTGAAAACCGCCCAGCACATCGCTGGAGCCTCACTTCCTGCTATTGAGGACATCCACAGGAAGCGTTGTCTCAGGACAGCAAAGAACATCAGCAAAGACTCCTGCCACCCAGCACACGAACTGTTTGCCCTCCTGCCTTCTGGGAGGCGCTACAGGAGTCTACGGACCAAAACCACCAGGTTCAGGAACAGTTTTTTCCCCATCAGCTGTCTCCCTGCTGAACTCTGCCCCCTGACGCCTGCCCCCTGACGCCTCCCCCCAACACACACACACACACACACACACACACACAAACACACGAGAGGGAGCAGTTACCAACCCCCTTGGACCGAACTGAATTGACATCACTGCACTATTAAGTACTGCACTACTGTACATTCAAACCACACATTCTGCACTTTATGTATACTTTCTGTATATACTGTAAATATTCATATACCCTGTATATTTATATTCATATTCATTATGTTATTCTACTGCTTATGCACTTCTGGTTAGATGCTATCTGCATTTCGTTGCCTTGTACCTGTGACATGTGCAATGACAATAAAGTTGAATCTAATCTAATCTAATCTACTTTTGTCTGTATGTGCTAGAGTAAATACATGTAGATTATACTACATGTACTTACTCAAATATCTAGGTTTAAACATGCCACAATGGAGTAAGCAGCATACAGGCACATTTACAAGGACAAAATAAAAGCTTTAAACAAAGCACTACTCATTACTCTCTTGAAAACCTGTTATTTCGTAATTTTACGAGGGCTGTATTACAATCGAAGAAGGTTCAGGCTTGCATTACAAGTTACATTATTGAAACCAAGTGAGAGGGTTGTTGTGTAGCTTTGGGGGTGAAATAGTTTTCAGTTTATATTCATAAAGTGCACCTACCTCATAGGCCAAATTACCATGTATCAATTACCTGTATCACCCTCCAGTGGTATCTATAGGGTGGTAAATATACATATCAGACCTTATTTTGTGTTATCAGAGTTACATTGCCACTGTTTCGTCATTCCTGGGGGTGCTTAATGCCACAAGTTTGTTATCAGTGTATTAGGGGGGCTAAGCTTTATATCTTTATACAAAGTCTTAATTAAGTCTTTATATTTTGGGTCTTACAGCAAAGCTGAATCACACCCCAACATGTAGCATTTGACCTCGAGTCTTCATTGCTGTTGCCTGTGCCAAGTGAGAGGTGCATTTTTGCATCAGCCGCTTCACTACTGTCATTTCTTTTTAGGCATGGCTAGGTTCTCTTTGTGTGCTGCAAAACACAGATTGTGCAGACTAACGAGCAGCGTGTGCGTTAGCCAAGCATTTAAAAGGTATGCTTTTAAGACCATTAAAGTGAAAATATTACAGACTATTTAATTCCCCTAAATGACTGTGTAACTCATTAAATTTATGAGTGATATTAGTCGAAAAACCAGTACAATGTGTCAAAGAAGAAAAAAATGACTAGCTTTAAAACAGAGCACCACAGAATGAGTGTTGTATTACATTAAGTGCAACTGTCATTTGGTTTGTATTACAAGTTACATGATTTAAACTAAATGAGAGTGTTGGGAATCTTTGTGGATGAAACAGTTTTCCATTTATAGGCCATATATTTCTTTGTACAATGCACTGTAATGTCAGAAATATGAAAAAAGAAAGAAAAAAAAACCTACCTCACAGGCCAAATTAAAATATGGTTAGGATTCCTGTCTATAGGGTGGTACATATACGTACCAGACCTTATTTTGTGAGTTAGCAGATTAATTTATTGTTCATCAAATGTTGGTATTGATTTGGTGTGTCTGATATCTTGCAGTGGACCTTCCATTGTATTGGAATCGTTTTAAAGCTATGTTGTTTTTCTTGCAAGTTTCCAAGGTCAAACTAAGTGTTATCTAACACACACATCTGATGGACACTGATAGAAATCATGTGAAAGAAAAAAGGTTGACTCCACAAACACTGCCAGCCCTGAGTTCATTACAGACTGAAACTCAGTATTGACAGTGTGCAGGAATTCAACCTTTTTCTTTCACGTTTTCCAGGTCATGAAAAAAATAAATCGACTTGTGTCAAAACAAATTGCAAATACACAGAGAAAAACAACCGCAAACCTCACACAAAGAGTAGCGAATTATCCGCCTCTATCGTCTTTATGAATACGTGATGCCATTCCATCAGTCTGCAATGTTAAGTGTATACATATTCAATCCAAAAACATTAACAGTTGTGTGTGTTATTACCTGACATGGCGAGGTAGTTGATGTCATGCCCAGCTGCTGCGGCATAAGATCCACTCTGTCCGTACCCCGTCAACCGAGCGTAGATCAGGCGAGGATTTTCCTTCAACAGGTCCTGCGGACCGAGGCTCAGCTTCTCCATCACACCTGGGGAGTCAGAAGAAAGCCAATCTATAATATGACCTATGATTATATTCATTAAAAAACATTTCTTTACCAGTGTCTGCTTATGTTGCTTTTCATTCAGCGTGAACCTTGTAGCACTTTTGATCCTGGAATTTTACGATTCAAATTCTGACGTTGGAGAAGCTGGAACCAGAGAATGTTTTGACATTTTTGCTTGAAAGAAATATAATAATATAAACAATTAATGAATTATAAAAAATAGTTGCCAATTACATTTGAGAATGAGTATTTTTACTTTTGATACTTAAAGTACATTTTGCAGTTCATACTTCATCTACTTATTTTTACTTATTACTACTAACTGAGTATTGGTCTGACCTTTACGGTAGGGCTCCAGGACCACATCAGACTGGACACAGAGCTTCCTGAGCAAGGCTACACCCTCTGGTGTCTTCAGGTTGATGGCCACAGATTGTTTCCCCCGCGCTTGTGTGTCCATAGCCATGGCAACCTTGGTGCGGTCCACGCGGATCACCTTGGCTCCAAAGTCTGCCAGGATCATGCCACAGAACGGTGCTGGAGCCAGGCCCGCCAGCTCAATAACTCTCACTCCAGCCAGTGCCATGATGAAAGGACTATAAGATAGAATATTAGAAACACCTGGCTGTCAGTATAATGAAATTCAACAACAAGAATAGTAGAGGGGGTGAGATTCTGTGATGTTATTAGGAATTTCACTACTAATTACCATTACTAATGTCATGTTTTCCACAGAAAACGTTTTGTAAATCACATTATGGCAATTGTTAGGTCTATAAAATGTCAAACAGTCCAAAACCTAAAAAGGTATTCAGTTTACTATCATAGAAGACTAAAAAAACAGCAAATATTCACACTTTTTCTGACAACTTGTGATTTAGAGTTGATTGTTTCAGCTCTAAAATCATATAATGTGTTTGTACAGCTGTTAGCAAAAATGGTGACTCCTTGTATTTAGATGGAGTCACAAATTTTGGTAACCCTATAATGTTGTTGTACACATTGTACAAATACAACAAGTTGTATAGGTTAAGGTAAGATAAGGAGGGAAATTCACAAGATATAAAATATAAAGTATGCATTAATGCATCAGTCATTTTAATAATGTACATTATTATGAAAATGGGCCATTCTGCATAATGAGTACTTTTACGTTTGGTATTTTAACTATATTTTGATGCTAATACTTTTAGCAGTTTCCTATACTTTTTAACATTTACTTGTAACAGAGTATTTCAACACTGTGGTAAAGTGAAAATAAAACATCTTAGTACTGCTTCCGCCACTGTATTTAGACTTTAGACTCTCTGTTTAGTCTTCAGTCATTGTGTGGAGTAAAAAGTACAATAGCTAACTTGTACTTTGATTCAGTTTCAAAGTCTAAGTTGCAGAGTCTAATGTAAAAGACCTATGTCAAAAAGGACTAGCTACGTTTGTACAAAGTACTAAATACTTAAAGTACTTTGTGCAAACTTTTCTGGTACGCCATGGATGTGAGGCACCGTACCAAGTATTATATTGTCTGACACTACTATTGATTAATATCCCCATGCGAATAACTGACAGAGTCTGACCAAAGACAAGGTAGTTGGCTCAACCATTTTACGTACAGTAGCCTACTTTTATGGACGTCAAAACAACACACTTGAAGCAGCTGCCGCATCTATTAGGCTACATCAGTATACGTCTAGTTTACTGGAGTATGTCTAAAACTAGCTTCAAACCACATTTGAACCTACCTTTGCTTCCAAGTCGAAGACAGGACACTCTGCTGAAGCTCGAGCTCGGTGTAGATGAAGGGACGGTTTTAACTATTTGAGGGCGGAAACCAAGGAAGGACCTGGCCCTCTTATGACTGGTCAGTTTCAAAGCGATCACACACACACACGACCTCCTAGAACAGTTTGGGAGCCAGTACCTCCCTTGGTTTCCGCCCCCAAATTGTCAAAAGTCAAAAGCGAGCAGAATTCAACTTCTAGAGCAAAGTTAAGTCGCCGAGCAGCAACTCTCTCTCGCTATGTTTAGTTTGTCGCTCGCAGCTGCCTCTACAACTGTCGGTTGTTGAATTTGTGCGCGAGGACTTATGGCAGTTATCTGCGCGTGCATGAAGTGTTAAAGATACCCAATATCGTACCACGTGCTACACAACAACCTGAAGCGTACAGAAAATCACTATAATCTAACACGTTTGTGAAACATATATGATACGGCTATATTATCCTCATCTGTTCAGCTGTAACGTGCTTTTGTTTAGAAACGGTTGCAGGTTGAGCAGATCAACACGGCGGGAACCGCAGTGTACCCGATTTTGATTTTGATAGCGGGTGCCGGCTTTCGGTGTACTCTGATATCATGGATTTATAAAGAGAACTGAGCTGATATAAGCGAATCCTGTTTACAAGCTGCTTCCTGGTGACCTCAGCGCAGCGCGACGGTCGCAAGATTTCTGGGAAATGAAGTTTAAAAACTTGAATAGCTGAAATTGAATTGAGGAAATTTAACCCTTTTGGCAAGAAATGCCACAGTTTATAGTTGTACAAGATTAAGATTCACTCAACAAGGCAGCGAAATTAATGAAGCTAGTCAAGATTATACGTACAAATACATAATACCCATACAAAATAACAAAAATAAAATAATGTATTTTGTTATTATTATTTTATTGTATTTTTATAAAATACAATAAAATATAATTCTATTTCATTTTTATTAAATTAAATTAAAATAAAAAAATAGATATTGCCAAACAACCAACTTGTTTTGGATGCACCCAGTGATGAAATGAGACTAGGCTGGATGTAAAAAAAAACATAACTGACATTAAAGGACTGGTTCACATTTTTCCAAGTCTATCTCAAAACAACCATCACAAGCCCAAATGTACATTGAAAGAGTTGCTGGTCACCATAATTGTGTTCCTCTTGTCCATACTGAAAATGTTCCTTCCTAAATTGTCTGGAAAAAAGTTAATATGAGTCTTCAGCAGCAAGTGGATACGTATGTCCAAAATTACTGTATTTTTGGTACAAAATTCCCTCTTTGTGTTACTATCCCTCTACCACAGCTCAACAAGGAAACTGTGCAAGGAAAAAAGTGGGAATTGAGACTAAAAAGACTAATTTTGTAAATAATAATAATAATAAAATAAAAAATACTCACTTGATTTGACTAACTCAGAACTGTGGATTTTGTTCCCCATCTCTTCCATTGAAATTGCACTAGGAAGATATGTTTACCTTTACTCCATACTGCCAATATGGACAAGAGGAACAATTACAGCAACCAATAACTCTTGAAATGTACATATAGGCATGTGTGTGTTGTTTTAAGACAGACAGAAAAATGTGAACCTATGCTTTAAGAATGAAAATGCATTGATAAACTTCCAACCTTTCAAATAGAACTAATATGAAAATGAAAGAGGACTTATGGACCAAAGTTCTTGTGAGTAGAGACTGCAAGTGCAGGTTACCATTTTGCTTCTTAAATTAAACTGTTATTGTGAATGGAGATCCTTCTCCTTTGTGATTTTAACACAGAAAGCCAGACGATGAACCCACCAATCCATAATTACATATTCATACATCATATGATATTATAACTATAGGCATTTTCCACAATTAAATGTTTTGTTTTATGACATTTATGACACTTGAATGGACACTTGGAATACAATATATATCACAAATGAGTATGTTATAAGTGAGCTCTCTCCTTACCACTGCAGCTAATTGCAACAAACACATTCCTGAACCTCAGCCAGTGTCACGATCCCTCACTCTCAATAATTAAATCCCTACAACACCACAACTCCCCCACTTGGACCAGTTGTTACCCCTTCACCTGAATGGGACAGGCCGCCTCCTTCCAGGGGAATACCATGACTTTATATTTGAAGGTGATGACCCTCATCTGTGACCCTCCACCACAATCAGCTGCAAACCAAACGTCTGGAAACCCAACACAATGTTACCAGATTGGACATTCTCCATATCTTGGCTGAACTTTGATATCCCGTCCACCAATATCACAAACAGGATGCAGGACAATGTGCCGACTGAAAGTGATTACCTAACCCCTTTTAGATTTAGACACATCTCCCAGTGATCTCCAGGGAACAGAAACTTCAGTGCATGGAATGGAAAAACTATATTTAAGTTAAGGTGCTACTAAGATAAAACTCTGTTATTCAAGCAGCTAAAACTGAAATTTAACCATTCAAATAATTTCCTCCCCCAATTACCTTCTGCAAGACTTTACTGAGTTATTTTTAAGGGCAAGTGGGAATTTCATGATTACACTGAAATGAGAAAAAAAATAGATTTTTCATGTTGATGATAATGATGATGATAGTGTTTTGGATAGTTATTGCATTTCCTACATAGAGACCTACAAGAATAAGAGTCTATAGCTAGCAACTCTGTGAGGCTGTACTTCCCATTGTAAAGAAAACCAGACTGTTAGCGATTAAAGTGTGGGTCCAAAATTTATTTTAGTTTTTGATCTTTTACAATTGTTATGTATCCCGCCTCGTGCCCAATGTCAGCTGGGATTGGTTCCAGCCCCCTGCGACCCTCTAAGGATAAGCGGATACAGATAATGGATGGATGGATAAGTGTAATAATGTCAGAATAAAAGTCTTTGGCAACCTATAACAGAGGGGTTTATCATGTTGTGAGGACGGTGGCAGCACAAAGGTAATAATGTTAAGCTATACTTGTGAGATTTTATATCACATCATGTTGGATAAGCAAAGATTATCTAGAGAGACGTAAGAAATACAGTCTTTATTTTTTCTGAACATTTAGGCACAAACTATTTACAATATGTGTGGTACTGGTTGTCATTTCTGTACAGTTTAAACATCATCTGTTTGCATCAGTGTTTACCACTGTTACCATTTTAGTTTAGCATGTTTGCATGCTAAGATTTGCTAATTAGCACACAGTAGGCTACAACAGAGGTTGATGGGGTGATATTAGTTTTGCAAGTATTTTGTCATAAACCAAAGTATTGGAGAAAGTACTGGAAAATTAAGGGATCACCAAAGTTCACAAAGACCACTAATGTCCCCACTGAATCGCATGCTAACCCATCCATCAATTGTCGACGCATTTCACTCTGGAGTACAAATTTCAATGTGCTGGTGGTGCTAGAGGAAAATTCAGGGGATCACCAAAGTCAGCAGTCTTCTTCCTCTGGGGATCATGAATGTCTGAACAACATTTCATGCTAATCCATCCAATAGTTGTTGAGATACTTCAGTCTGGACCAAAGTGGTGAACCAACCAACAGACGGACATGTTTAAAAACATTTGTCAGAGGTCGGGATAAAACTTGAAACCCACCATCGCTGGTTGTGTCCAACTTCATTGCATTGAACATTTTAAATAAACAACTGTGTGAATTGCAGCAATGATAGATTTATGTCATAACATCTGCAATTATCACAAAAACACCTCACGCAAAACACAAACATACCACATGGTGAGTTTTCTTGCAAGATCATGCACCCCTGTACCCCAGGCCACCTGCGAATTAAAACTGCAAATCTAGATCAGAGAGAAAAAAATTCCACTCAAATCTGTATTAGCTAAAGTGCTTGTGGGGTGCAGTGGCTTTCTTCCACTAGAAGCCTCCTCCAGCTATAACCTACTCTCAACAGTTATTAGTCAGATAGCCTGCACACACACACACACACACACACACACACACACACACTGAAGCAATTTTATGTGATCAGAAATAGTCTGCGCTTAAGCTCCAAGTGGCCTGGGACCAAATCCTGTCACCTCTTTTTATCTCCTCTATGTCTCACTCAGTATTTTCTAACTGATTAAGTACTTAATAACATTTAAATTCCATCCCAAGTATGCAAAACATTAACAGCAACACTATGGACAAGACAGTCATGATAGAAAGTGAATAAAAGCATCAAATATTAGATGAAAGCCCTGTAAACTTTTAGTTACTGTGTTTTGAAAAAGCCTTTCATGTGACATTATTTCACTGATCAAAGCAACAAAGGTTATTTTTACATGTAAACTTGCATTTCTGAATGTGAAATGTAGCTGCCAGTAACATCAAATGGATCAAGAATTCTATTCTAAATGACACTGCTTTCAGCTTACATTATTTCCAATTTTATGTGGTCATACTTTCTCAGCAGCTGTTTCCATCAGGAAACGATATAAGATACTGTTAGACAATCCTGCTGATAAGGAGTCTGGATAGTTTTAATTCTTTCATTTCCTTTCCTTTTGGTGCATCAGCAGATCCAAGAGAAATTAGCTTTAAATGCTGAGGGCATCAGCCTTTTAAAATGCTGTTACTGCTAAAGAAATAGCAGACCATTACGTCTGAGGATCCTCGGGGTGTTGCGGAGAATTACATTTCTTTTTTCGACAGAGTCCCTGTGGTGCAATTAAACACTATATTTTCAATAAAATGCAAGCTCACCAGTATATCGATTTATTTTATACAGTTGGATACTAATGTTCCAGATTCATTAATGTTCTGTGAAACATTTACGACTCAGCAACTGTTTTAATGACAGCAGAAAGTGGAATATTGTCAATAATGTTATTGCACAGTATTATAAAATAAGCAGATAGGAGGGATGTTCTTCCAAAGGAGAGCAAAGTGTCATATGAAATTTCTCTTCTGTAGTAATATCTAGCCACTATTGTCCCCCATCTACTCTATCTCTTATGTGAGTGTTACTAATTCCTCCTTCAAAAGTTATCCTTTCATGGTGAAGTCACCGGGTCCTGGACTTATACTGTCATGGTGTCAGTATAGTGTAATGTAGAAATTGCAGATGTCTTCTCTCATTAAATGCATGGCATGTTGATGTGTCTGTTGACGCGAACTGATGATGAGAATAACCGATAAGGGTCATATTGAAGTGCATATCATATCAGATAACACATGTCATTTTTCATTTTCATTTCATCGTTTTATTTATTTTTTTTCACACACACATTCCATTATCAGGGATAAAAGCAAGGCGAAGAAAAATCTTATATTACCGGCTCTCTTCTCACAATGAATAAATAACACCAACGGTCTGCCACAGATGGCCCTCTAATAATTTCAGCAACCTTTTAACAAAGACATTTGCATACATCAAAATACACACAAACACAATGACAGAAGAGTGAGTGTCAGTTTTTATGCCACATGAAAAGGATACTTCCAACGAGCAAAAGAAGACCAAATTTGGATTACTGTATCATCCTCTTAGATTCCCCTACAGATGCCACTAGAACTTGTTAAAAATATACCTACATGATGTTGTTAATACCATGAGGCTGATGAATACCACTTTGTCTTGGGAGATGCAGTACTATAGATCCTCATAGTTCCTGTCTAAACAAGCTTAAATAAAGGGAAACAAGTCAAATTATTTTGTCTATTTATGCTGCTGCTGGGGAGGGAAATAATCTCTTGTGCAAATAAATCTGTCCTTGTGTGATTATTAAACCTGGTTACAAAACAACTCCTGCTCTGCATTCACAATTGAACCACTCGTAGATGCTATTAGGAACCCTAATACGCATAGCAAGTTAGATTGAGACTGTTTTGTCAGCGGCTATTTCCAAGGTTAAAGGAGATCTCTTAAACTCTTTTGGACGAGAAAGTCCCCAGAGAAAAGGGAAATAAATGTGAGAGTGAATGTGATATATTTTAACATTCTGGTCCAATTTCAATTAGGATTCAGTCAAATCCTGTTCTGGGTCATGCAACATTCATCACTTTGTTTTAGGATCAGGTTCTTTAGGGATTAAGGCTTTAATCTGGAAAACCTTATTAACAATTTATACTCCCGGATCAAGACTGTAAGGAGTTACATTAGTGGATACCTTTTGCTTGTACTTGCTGAACCTTTATTATGTTCCTGTGCCTGACCCAGCTGTTACTACATCTGGTTAGTGTGTTGCGCTATGGACCTGTGGGGTAACTGAAGAAACTGCCAGGCTTTTTCTTCTAAATCTAGCACCCACTGAGTCTGTCTGTCAGTCTGGAAGGTACATATCGCCTTTGAAAGCTCTTGTATTACCATTCCTTTGTCACACATTTTTCTGCTCTGCTCCCACCTTGTTAAAATGTAGCTTGCTCTAACTTCATAAAACAGCAGAAACTTTGTGAAGAAAAATACAGTAGTAGGTAATTAACTGTAGAAGAGGATGCAATATTGATTTCTCTAATGCCGGGAGCCAGAAGTGTCCCTAAAGCACAGGAGGAGAACTTCCTTCTCAAGGCTGTATTAGCTATCAGGCAAAGCTCAGGGCCACCAGAAGTCCAGGATTCCTGAAAGCTCTGGGTTTTGTGTTTGGGATCTGGAAACCTTCATTAGTTCAGTTTTTTTTCACTTATGTTGCATATTTCAAAATTAATACATTAAATCAAATTACCACACAGCACATCAAGGGCCGAGTAGTATTCTAGTTTATGTAAACTGTCCACTTTGCACAGAGAGTGGGAGGGACAGGGGGTTAACAGGGGCCCAGCAGCTCGATTTTGACATTGTAACCCCTATTTCCCCTTTAATTGAATCCTTTGTTGCTGTGTTTAATGTGGAAAAAGTTTGCAGCATTAATTAAAATGAACTCTTGATTGTTGTTTTTAACACCATAAACGAAAATGACATTTCAGAATGACATTTCATTGCATGACCCAAAAAAAAAAAAAAAAACTCATTAGAAGTACATTTTAAGTATTCAGCATGGTTCTTGTATCTTGAGTATTGACTCAATCATGATAACTGAATTGGTTTTAAAGTCAAATTACCATACGGCGTAGCTCAGTCTGCCTTGAAACCAATAATAATTGTGGTGTTGAGGCACATGACTTTTTTTTAGATTAAAAGGGGAAATGTAGAAATGCCATACTTTTGAAAATGATCTGCCATTTTGAGTGAGTTAAAAGTCCATTTAGCCACAGTTGGGCACACTGGATAACAATGCCTTCGTCACTATTAGAGCCTTCATGCTAAAAGCAGCTCTTTGGATTTGAAAAAACTGAATGGCAGACTGAATTTAATTTCCCAAGGAACACACACAGACAGACAGACAGACAGACAGACAGACAGTGAGAAATGATAGCTAATGGCTACAGTAGTTTGTTTCTCCAGCAGACACAATATAATATATATATTATTATAAAATTGTCAATTTTGTATGCTTCTTGACGTGCAGTACTTTTATCTTTCTTTATATTTTCTTCTTGCTATGTTTATTCTTATGCACCAGTGTAATAAGGCATATTCCTTGTGTGTGAAAACCTACTTGGCAATAAACCTGATTCTGATTCTGAATACATTTTCTCTGGCGTGTTCAGTGAGCACCAGCAGCAGCAGCAGCAGCACAGGCTAAAGGGCAGAGTCTTTTCAATAATGACACTTGCTAAGAGGCTCGCACAACATGGCAACAAAATCAGAGCAATTGTAGCAAAGAAAATACCACCCTGCAAGTCAGAGGCTGGCAGTTAAGTTCAGCTGATGGGATTAAAGGAGGAAAAGTGAAACAATGCTGCAGAGTGCTGCTGCCCTCTGTTGGCTAACAAACAGTGTTTTACAATGAGCTGGAACAACTTTGGGATTTCAAAGTAGAATGGCACAGATCATTGTTTCTGGGAAAGATGTTGGAGAAAACATTATTGCTGTACTGTGCTGTAGTGACCCTTGAGTATGTTCCTGTAGAAAATTATCTCTTTAATACCTCTAGGTGTGCAGGCAGACTTCAAAGCTCACTGTGAAAAGTGTCTGTGATGTGACACTAAGTAAATTTTTAATGCTCGGATTTAACTTTGATGAAATGTTCCTTCTAGTAAAAGAAGAATGTGGGGATGTCTTTGGTAGCATTTATAAGGTCACTTACCTTGAGAATAAGGAAAAAATTGAGCTGGCATAGTGTATACCATGGCATTATTATCATCAAAGTGTTCCACTTTGCAAACGTACAGAGCACCCCTGGGGTCAGCTGAGAAAAAGACTCTTGGTTTATAAATCTGTGGGCACGAATTGTGAATAAGTACAGCTTTTTTTTTTTTCATCTGACCCCAGGGGGGCACCGTAGATTTAGCTATTGCCTTGTGTGGTATAACAAGCTGAATTACAAAGATGTGGGAGCATCAGATTTTTTATCAAATTTGATTTTAATCACGGGGTAGGCATTAGCTTTCACCAGTTAGCCTCAGCTAACAGCTAGCTAAGTTTTCCATGCCGTTTTTTTCTATGACATAATGATTTTTATATGGTAAAACAGATGTCAAAAAGTCAGACTGTGGTCTTAACTCAATATTCATCAGATATGTAAGTACTGTGTTTCGGCTTCGTCAGGCAGGAACGATCAACTTACTGCTGTGAAATTACGATTTCCGAAAATGTTCAGGAGGTCAAGTGAGCAAACAAGACTGATGTTTTCCTATAGTGGCATCTAGCTGCTTAGCATTGCAGAGTTAAACATGTAAAGGGCTGTTTCCTTCCTTACACACATGCTCAAACACTTAAGTATCTCATCACAGTCTTTAAATAATATTTTGCAGTTTTTGTGTGTCAAGCAATGAAAAACAGGGCTTTAATGTAAAAGCACTTCAATCCACTTACAGTCGCAGCTTCTTCATTGTCATGCTGTGGGAAGTAAGTTGACACTACATTAAACTTATACTGTTAAACAGTTAATATCAGGGATCTGTAAGTCAGAGCGTAGCATAGGACAACACCTGCTTCTGGTAAGGATGTTAAATCACTGTGTAAACACACAAATGCAATTACTGCCGCATCATGGCACCTGTCAACATGGACCTTGGACCAGGGGGAGAAAGAGAAGGAAATCACACACACAAATTAAATCCAATGTTGGCCTGCACTTCTTGTGACTGTTTCGCTGCTGTAAGAAGAGAAATTAGATACTTAAATATCCTGATATATAATTTGACATATATATAAGACTGAGTTTATCAGTTATTTGGTTTAAACTATTTTCTGATTAAGGTGTTGTTCAGTTATCCTAAGGTTCCTTTCTAAGGTTTCTCAGGACTTCATCATGTAAAAACTGGTTTATATATTAAAATGTTTTTAATGGGTTTTTTCAGACAATTATATATAATTTGAAAGTCCCATATCCCACCCACCCCATCCCCTGTAAAAACTGGGTTATGTCATTCTTCCCTCATCTTCATGAAAATAGTTGTGTACAGGGAAACAGCTCTTTCCTGACATGCAGACACTGTCCACGTCCATACAGTAAATGTGATTGCTTTACAGTAAAGGTTTTAAAAGTTTCCCATCTTTGGTAAGAGTTATCTTCAGCAGCTTTTTTAAGCTTAACAATAACACACTGTACAGGCATCAAACAAAGTTGTCTGGTCAGATCCAATGTCCAAACACAGGAGACAGAAAAACCCCTGACACAATTTAGTTAAGCTAAATTCAAACCAACTGTCAAGCTGTCCATGAATGATGCTCGACCAGATGAACCAAAAATAAACATGTGCTTGGGTAGAACAATAGCCCTTTAATTTACAGTATGAACAAATTCTTGCCCTGCTGGCAATTACAGAGGTAAGATAGACAATGCCCGGATGTCTTTCTGTCTCTCTGTTAAGAACTTTGGTCAAGAGCGAGATACATCAACAAGGACTAGATTGAGAGGAAATTTGGTATGGCTCCCAAAGGATGAATTACGTGTTACTGCTGTGAGGTGCACAATACTCTCTGTCATTTACATCTTAGTCCTCAACAAAACACAAAAAGATTTCCATGTAGTTTTCTGGGGATACGCTACATATTTGGCGACCTTCTGTCCTTTCCTGTTGTGTCACCATCATGAGTCCAAAATGAACGCTTGTGATTAAGAAACACTGATCTGATTAGTAGTTTACCAAGAAAGTTTTAGAGAACAACCTTTTCTATGCTGGACTGAGGCAAAATAAAGGCTGACTGCTTCAGCCACAGTGATTTACGTCAGCCCAAGAAACTACAATGAAACTGCACAGGCACCTCTGGCTATGTGCTATAATAAAAGCCAACATAATTCAGTATCTAAGGTATAAACCTTTAGTTAATTATTAAGTGTGTAACAAACTTTAATTAATGCCCACGTAGGGCAACACATCACACAACATTGTCATCTTCTATTAAGATAAACGAAAGCTATCTTGCCTCATGGTATTTGCTATATATTAGCATTTTAGCAACTAATATTAACACATACAGGTGTTTATCAATGACAATGGAAATAATAGCTCTAATATTTGTTTAGGGTGGGAAGTTGTTAATGTTCACAGTGCTAGAGTTGGTCTATATATACACATCTTTGCTTCGCTAACCAGCAGACATTTCCCACTGTTCCTGCCAAACATCTGCATCTACAGCAATAATCTCTTTCTCTACTAACGACAACTCTGAGTCACTTCCTTATACTAAATACTGCATTTCACAATTCAAACAGTGTCTTTAATCTTATCAGTTGTTGCGGGAGGCAATTTGGAAGAATTACTTCCCTAATATTCCCCATTTATATCAGAGTAATTTAAACTTTAACTTGATCAAAGCAGACAAACATTTAAAATACAAAAAAAAAAAAAGAGCTATAATATACTAGTAATGTAACAAAATCACATACTGCCTGGGACACTATATTTTGACATATATGAATAGGAAACCAATGCATGACTTTTAAAACATTTTACATGCAGGGGTGCACTGAAATACTGATTACTGTGATTTTCTTGTTTAAGGGTTGATAATAAGCATGCTATCTGCTGTTTCCATGTGTTTTGTCGTTCTCAAAGAAAATCCACCTTTGTGGCCTTGGTAAGGAGCTCAGGATGTGCTATTGTCCTATGGTGAACCTCATAAATCTGTCACTATACCGGTGAGAAAAAAAACACACCCTAAAATGAAGTCCAGATTTCCAACATGGTATGAGACATATTTTCACTAATTTTGTGTCGATATTCATTCAAATCTCAAGATTAAGTAAGAAACCTCAACAACTTTTTATTCAAATAAACATCTATTAGCTTAGAGTACAACTTCATTTTTTCCCCCCTGGCTAATTATGTTTTAAACTGTTCTTGTCACATTTGGCATCATTTAATTAGCTTGTTATTTTTGTTTTTTGTTAAATGTTTTGTCTAATTATGTTTATATTGTATCATTGTCGTTGAGGACTTCCTTGAAAACGAGAGTGACACTGCATAATTACATTATATCATACTAAAATGTTTATTTTACCAATATCTGTCCATTACAAATAATATCAGTATGGTAAATTATTATCAACTCACAGCACAATATATAATCGTCAACAATGTCAGAAAGTCAACCTGACTAGCCGTAGTGTACACAGGCTACCATTATTAATTTTGTTGTTGCGGTGACTGTTATTAATAGTAACACTATTACATCAGCAGATAACAACTCTGACTTATTTAGTTATTGTTTTGAGGAAACAGAAAACAATTGGTCATAAAGAACAGGCCCTGGAACATTTTAATAAGAATTACAGACAGCTTGTAACAATGTTGCCAGCTGTTTGGGGTGTTCCAATGTCATATCGGCCAACTTGAGACAAAGTTCATCTGGAGAAAATATCATTCAGTCACTGAATATGGTGTAATAAATTACCAAACGTTCACCCAAATAGAATTTAATTGCCAATATAAACACAAGCGTAACATATCAATTAACATCATTATTTATATGTTTCCCCAATTTTACAAAACTACATCAAAGGGTCACATATTAGGCACTGGTGTCATTATCAACCTGTTAAACAACTGTTGCCTTTGTTTGTGGTGGGTGTGGTGTTCTGTAGTCCCCTCCAATGCTTCCTATTGTGTATCCTCAAACTGTGTGGGAAAACATTGGGAAGTGAGATAAACACACATATTGTGGCCAAGGACATGATACATCCTGTACAGTGGACCATCAGGGTCTCAAAGTTGAACAGAGGTGATGAATGGGACATTCTTTATGCATTACATTGAAAAAATATCATTTTGAATCTCATGAGGCACAAATTGTGGTAAGACTTGGATTTATACCCTGATGGCAAATATGGCTTCTCCTTTAGGAAAATGATCAGTACAACAAAACGCCAGGAGATTTTAGATTTTTAAATTCAAATATCCTGGTGATGTTCATTATGATTATTTTGCCCATACAATCAATGCTGCTATTTACTAAAAACAAATTCTGTCTACAGCTTCTTGATGGTTGCGTTGTAGTCTATCAATCTGCTTGGCAGATTCCTGGACAATACCTTGGAAATTACACTCGAAGTAGTTTGTGTATCAAAGATAAACAATGCTGATATAAACTTTGAGAGGTCACGCCACTGACACAATCTCATTTACACACGATTCCTTCACGTTTCACATCTTCCTCTGGAAATGCCTTTCTCTGCACTGCTCTGCGCTGATACTTAAAGGAGTTGGGCGGATTTGTCTCTAAATCACAGACAGAGGAGTGAGACCACCAAGTCCTTTTTTTCAAAGGCTGATAAGATGTTTTGACTGTCACACTGCAGCTGTTCTCCCACAGTCCAAACCCAAGAAGAAGTGCTCATGATGATGTGTGAAAGGGAGCAAATGCAATTCAACTGATAAGAGAAGAATACCTACAGGTAAAAGCATCAAACCTCAAGAATCAGTACTCACACTTTCTTCTTAATATTTCTTTAATCACTTTTGAATTTGTGCATGCTAGTACATATTCCAGATCTTGTAACACTATGACCATACATGCAGCATTAGATAGTTCCTAAATCCAATGCATTCAACATTGCCATCTTGATTTTGTAATTTCTGCAGTAGGAGTAGAGTAGTAGTCACAATAGTATTATCAATAACAGTAGTAACAGTATTATCATGACGCTATGGTCTGTTCTAAACTTTCAATAATGCATGCATACAGTGCACACAATGTGGCATGATTCACATTTTTTGTCTTTTACCACGTATGGGCGTACCACATGGGACAAAAGAAAGCTTTGTTTTTTAGTCACACCAGTGGCATTGCTCTGGGGATGGCATTGTCGGTCTGTGGGTTAGTCCATCCCTTTGATCAACGCTGAAATATATCAATAACTATTCAATATATTGCCATGAAATTTTGGTCCCCAGAGGATGAATGAGAAGAATGAGAATGTTTCCTTTACTGCCACCAGCAGGTCAAAGTTGTCACTTTTTCTGTTAAATATCTAAACATCCACCAGATGGATTGGTGCAACATTTTGTACAGATATCCACTTCCTCACCATGAGGTTGACATTTTTGGTTTTGAGTGTAATGTCACAACTATTGGATGGATTGCCATGAAATTTGGTACTGACATTTATGTTTCCCTCAGGATGAATTGTAATAACACTGATGATCCTCTGACTTTTCATGTCGTGGCATCGTCAGGTCAAACTTTTAATTTGTCCAATATTGTGGTTAATGACCAAATACCTGCAAAACTGTTGGCACGCTAAACTAAGGTGGTGAACATGGTAAACATTATACCTGCTAAACTTTAGCATGTTAGTATTGTCATTGTGAGCATAGCGTGCTAATGTGACCATTGAGCTCAAAGCTCCACTCTGCCAAAGTGCAGCCTCACAGCGCTACTAGCATGCCTGTAGACTCTTACTCTTGTTTTTTTTTTTCTTTTTGTCTTTTTTCAATTAATATCTTCTATTTAAATCAGATTTTAAAATAGGAGGAACCTATATCACATGTCGCTGTATCACTGAAGGAAATGGGTAAGCTTAAATAGTTACACTAATAATGATTTGTTGATGACTAAAATAGAAATCAGTGAGCCATACAACAGTCAGTGAGGACTAAAGTAAGTCACACTGAGAGAGAATTAGCTGCATGCATGTAAGCAGTAACATGACACTCACAACTGATATCTGTATACAGGAGTGTTGTGACTAGCAGCAGAAAATGTGTATATAAGCAAAGCCTATGTTATAAACATGTTTAGCGGGAGAACATGTTTATAACATAGGCTTTGCTTCTAACTGTTCTAACCTTGGCAGTGCACCCTGATGCTCAACTGTCCTGTGGGCTTAAATTAACAGGTTGGGCACATGTGAGAACCCTGCCAGAAGGTCTGTGTGTACACAACTCAAGATACAATAAAATACACAATAATAAGTCAGAGAGCACAAAAAAAAACTATGTGCATAAAAATGTGTGCAGTGCATTATGTAAAACTGAAGCAAAATGATTCTGTTATTGCATTCATCAGATTCATTTTCTTATGATTAAAAATCTTGAAAGTCTAGTCTTTCAGCTCTCCTGTGGTAGTGCTCTGTTAGGCCAGATGATGCCATCTTTGTTTTTTTTTTTTGTTTTCCAAGCATGTTAATGTAAAAAACAGACCTACCCTGTCAGAGAGCGGGGAGAAGTCCACTCATATGGAAGCCACATATTTCATGGTTATGTGGGAGGAATGTCATGTGTTTCAAGATTTAAAAAAACAACAGCTTGTGTGTGCACGTGTGTGTCTTTGAGCGTGTGTGTGAGAGAGAGCAATCACTCATTTTTGACAGTCTCAGGACTGCCATTAGCTTGCACTGAATATTTTCCCTATGAACCCTTTTGGAGTGGTGGGTCAGTAGACACCCAGTTTCTCAACTTTTTAACTCATAACATGCTTTTAATCCAAATATCCTACATAAAAACAGATTTGGCATTTGATGCCATCAGAGGATAAAACAACATGTTTTGGGAATATTATTTAACCAACAAGAAAAGCATTTGGAAATGACACTGCCAGTGCATGTACAACTTTCTCAGCAAAAGTAAGGCTATTTGCCTTACATTCATAGCAGACACTTATCGGAGAACATCATGATAAAGTAATCAATCACCGTCAAAAGCCAAAAACAAAATGTGGTTTAAACCAGGATTTTCAAATGTTAATAGAGGTCAAAAGCTTCTTGGCAGGGGTAAGTTTTTCCACACTTCTGCAGCAACAGCAAGGACATGATCTTCCTTTTGCTTTGCTGCTGAACAACAAACAACCAAAACCATCTGGTCAGAGGACCTCAGTGACCCAGGAGGCAAAGTTGGGTTTCAGGGATATTAGAAGAGGCCAGGCCATTCAGTGCTCTCAACCATAAATCATCAAATAAACTCCTAACTTGAGAGCCGATGAAGTGAGGTCAGTATAGGAGAGGGGTAGTCAGAAGCCTATAGCGGCATAAATGGTAGACATAATTATTACTTAACAGTTGATAAACAAAATAGCACATTTGGCAGAACAGGTTCAGAACTAATTGGATGGTGTATCCTCTAGTCAAAGCTTTTTGTTTGAATAATTACTTTTTACATTTCCACATCTATGCCTCTGCACAAACACGTGACAAACAGATGGCACACTATGCCTAATCAGTACTCTGTGTAATCTTTTGCAGATTGTGCTGCATTGCATCGATTTTCACACATTCTGTTGTACTTGAGAGTTATTGGGAGGCGCACATTACCTTCCAGAAGAGATAGGTAAAGAAATTACCAAGAAAAAGTGTTATTTTGCATCATTTAGAAGTTCATGATTCATTTTTTAGCGTATATATGACCAGAACATATTGTCTCACTATAATCAGACACCTTAAAACAAACAAAACTACTGTCCAATAACTTAAGACTGTCATACTTCTGTGGTTAAACTGTATATGTATATATCCTATTACCTCTGTTATTTTTTCCTCACACAATGACAACGCAAAGGAGCAACACCCTATTGAAACTGAGTGCACTGCTGACTGCATTTTCCTGTTATGTTAAACAGCTTGATGTTTATAGATAGCTGTTTCTAGGACTTACAGGCTAGCGTAGCCTATACAATGCAAACTACAGGGGGACAGCATGAGACAATGAGACAATTTCCTATAGCCTATTTATAAAATTAGGACAGCAGATGAAAAAGCCTCTTGATTTTGTTCTTCAATCGGGTTGTTCTTTGAAGTTATAGTATATTTTGTCTGTGTTCGCATTTGCACCTGTTTGCCAGCTGCATTATTTGCATTCTCGAAGCTACTGTGACTATGAAACAAAACACCCTCTGAGCTTACACAGGGAAGTAGTAGAGTAATAATGCTTAGCAACAAACGCATGTGACCTTCAAGGCTGTACAAAGTGAATGAGTAAACTCTTCAAGGTGCCCCCAATTGTTGCTTTCAAACAGCTCAGTGGCAAAACAAACTAGTACTGGCAGCTCTCAGGTGCGTTACTGTATGAATGTGGGAGAGGGCAGTGAAAGTATGCTCAGCAAATGTTTCACCCAGATCAATAGAGGCCACATCAAATATTGCCTCTGTGTAGGGTTCACCTTCACTGCAACAGTAGTTTCTATTTTTTCATTTCAGTTTGCGCACTATATGCCAGGAAAGCTAGAAAGACTGTGACTATGTTTTAATGTGATCACTAATACTAATGTTTCCTACAAGTGCAGATTCTGATATGAATGGGCAATATTAAAGGATAGGTTCACATTTTTTTTTCAAGTCTGTATTAATACAGTACTGGCCATATGTACATTGAAACAGCTTTGACCACTGTAATCATTCCTCTTGTTCATACTGGCCTTGAAGATATCCCTTCCTAAAGTGATTCCAATGTAAAAGATGAGAGACAAAATCCACAGTCGTCACTCTGTGTATAAGTGCATCTAAATTTAAAGCAGGTATAATCGCTATTTTTTAAAACAATAATGTATCAAATGACAAGGTGAAAGGGATCGCTCGTAGTGATGAACCTACAGGGAATTATGACCTGAATCTGCAGCTCCCCTCGACTTTACGGAGCTTTATAGCAAGTTTCAGCTAATTGTTTAGCTGTCCGGCCCTCAACTTTACTGTTTTGGTTCACTCTCACGCTCTCATAGCGTCGTTGAAACAGACAGCTGACCACTAGTTGCCGAGCATCAAACAGACATAGTTAGCGACTAGCTGGTGAACACAGTGGAGCATTTAGCAGCTAAAAAGCCTGATATTTCCCTCAGGAGTTGGTAGAGACCAAAAACAGAGCTAAAAAGAGAGTGAATACTGGACTCACATTCACCAGGTGACCAGAAACACGACTCTAAATGAACGATAAGCTTTCTCCATAACTGTTTGCTAACAAGTTTGCCATATCAACTTAAAATTATGATATGTTAATGCTGTGTTCAGCTTGAAGCTGAAGCTAATATGAGGCTTCAACAGTTAACCAAATCAAGAAGATATTTTCCAAAGTTACAGTCCTTGTAGCATAAAACTCCCTCTTTGTGTTTTCTAGTGTTTCATTTCTGAGCTGACCTATCTGAGGAATAGTAACACAAAGAGGGAGATTTTATACTAAAAAGAATAAAGTAATTTTGGAAGATACCCAGTTGATTTGTTTAACTCAGACTTCCAAGTGCTCATATTAACTTTAGAAGTCTTTTTTTTTTTTACACTGAATGAGAACTGTGGATTTTGTTCCGCATCAATTACATTGGAACTGCATTAGTAAGGGATCTCTTCAAGGTCAGTATGGACAAAAGAAACGATTACAGCAACCAAAAACTGTTTCGGTGTACATATGGGCATGTGAGTATTATTTTAAGATCGACTTGAAAAAACTTGAACCTATCCTTTAATGGTTGCTGACTGTGGACAGACCCCAGTGTGTCAGGGTTGATGTGTCCTCTCACCTTTATACACTGTGTTCACTGACAAATGCATAAGCTCCAAAGCATCAAGATGAGTCAGTCACTGTGAGCCTGTTACAGGGGAACGTTTGTGGTCACAGTCTCGTGGTGGACAGTTTGCCACACTACAAAAACCTGTGTTGATTAGAGGAAGCCACCCTCACATTCAAACTGTTATTTAGGGACATGACGACTGCACTTCCTATTATTAGTTGGTTTGGTGAACTCTTGACAGATAGCAAGAACAGGCTGCATCACAAATATTTAAAGAGGCCAGTTGGTGTTTAACTGTCACACTTACTGCAAGTAAAGCAATTTCAAAGGCTCCAATGATTCTGCTTTGTCGTCCTCTTTATGGAGCTTTTGAAATCCCCCCCCCCCGTCAGAGATTTAGAGTATCGTAGGCCACGTCAAACAGTGTAAAAAATTATTTTATCTCTCATGCCATTAAACTGTTAAATGCCTGTGATGTGTCAGCTGACGATGAATTGGGGGTGGGTGGTGATGTAATCCTGGCAACCAAGTTGTATGATGGCTAGATGTACACCAGGTTTTATGTTATGGTGTCACACAAACTGAACATTATAACCTTCATGAATGCTGGATTTATTGCAAGACTGTTGTATTAGGCTGAATTAGTTTTAGAGGTGTACCTAATAAACTGGGAACTGAGTGTATATTGTATTGTATGTGAGGTTCTATGCTTTACATACTACATCATATATTTTATTACTTTGTATGTAGCCTATGTTCATGTCTGTGTGTGTGTGTGTGTGTTTGAGAACGCAGACTAAGATGTAAATAAAAGAATAAACCAAAGAATAAAAGTACTATTACAACAATGTAAAAATACTCCATTAGAAGTAAAAGTCATGTATTTAAAATCTTGCTTATGCAAAAGTACATAAGTATTATTAGCAAAATGATCTTAAAGTATCAAAAGTGAAAGTAGCCTACTTATGCTGCACAAAAATTTATATATATATATTATTGTATTATTATGAATGATGGCTTAATGTGTAAGTTTTATTTTAATGTTGTAGCTGGTTGAGATGGAGATCATTTTAACTACTTTATAAACATTTGGTTAGTCTAATCTATAAAAATGCCTCATATTCTATAAACTGCTAATGTTTTGTATGTAAAATCTTTATCTGTAAATTAACTAGCCTAACTTTAGCTGTCAGATAAACGTAGTGAAGTAAATAGCCCAATATTTGCCTCTGAAATGTAGTTGAGTACAAGTATAAAGTTGCAGAAAATTGAAATATTCAAGTAAAGTACAAGTACAATGCAGCCTAAATGTGCTTATACTTACACCTCACACCAAATTCCACATGGTTTGATGCCCGCCATTGCTTATTTTCATGAGGTATTGTTGGTTTGAGTTCTCCCAAAGTGCAGAAAGCACCTGTTGCATGCACCAGGTCATCTCTCCAGCAAGATGAGCTACAACATTGCGTCGACCGCGGTTTTTAGGTGAAAAGCTTCTGGTATGAAGCAGCAGCCGGAAGTGTTGGGTTTGCATTAACAGGGTCTTTATATACGGATATGCGTAGCTGTCATCGATAGCTCTGAGTACTAGAGAGCGGGGCAGTTGTTGCTTATTGCCTCACCCAAAGTAGTTGAAGATTAGTGGGCGCTGTGTTTATAGGAGAAACACCTACAATTCAGACATGAGGTTACAGTCAAAGAAAGAGTACCACACACAGGCACTTGTCCCTCAGTGCCTTAACGTGATCGTGAGGCTACTGTAAACTAACTGTTGATAGAAAATAAAAATAATTACAACATAATTACGCCTCTGTGACTTTCATTCATGTACGTACTCAACTGTTAACATCTCAGTCAGTGTCAATAAAGTCAGTCTGAGCTGCTGTCTTGTGAAAAGGTTTCACAGGCTGCGCTAACAAGAGCTGTACACTTTTGAGCGCACACAAAACGATGCAACTGGTCGTCCTTGAAGCTGCACTGCTGCAGGCGAGGGCGCGTTTACTGAATGAGCGAATACTACTCACGCGCACACTCATCATCCCCCACGGGGGCACAAACTGCCGCGACCAATCAGCGTTGTCCTCGTGCGCAGGGAGGGAGAGACTTTTACAGCCCGCTACAAATACACTTAGAGGCACTTTTTTATTGTATGCGCTTTTAGGTCGCCACTTCAGACTGATTCAAGGGAACATCGTGGTTGCCAAGTCAGAGTTAACAGCTTCAGTATTAACCACAAGTAAGCAGACTTCCCCACAGCTCTTGGTAACTTGGAAACTCCGGAGGACAAACCAAACATCTTCCACCGTTACTTAGCTGCTCGTCGGCTAGAGTAGGCAACCCCGAAGAAACTTCTCTTCAACTTTTCAACAAAACAAAGGGAGAGCCGCGGCGAAAGGCAAGGTTGGAGCTCTTATATCACAGCCTGTGCAGTTTAAGATATTTCAAGGAGTTGTGTAGGAAAACTAGCTAAACGTACGAATATTAACGTCTCCATTCATCCTCAAGAGTCTCACGCGCTGCTTTCTGTGTTGCCAGCACCTGCAAACATGACAAGAAGACCCTGTGCGATCTATGCAGTCGGGGTCACCTGCGCTGTCCTGCTGGTCGCTGGGATTGGCTTAGTTGTGGCTCAAGTTTTCCGCACGTTAATGCACAACCGCCTCAAAAAGGTAAAAACCCTCATTCATCCCCAGAGATTTAAATTTAAAAAAATAACGTGTTAATGGTGGGCAGTTTGGTAATAAATGTGCATTTTTCCTTTGAATGCACTGCTGTGTACAAGTAGAGTCTGTTGAAAATGATAGAAAACATCGTTACAATGATGGGATTATACTGCATGTTCCTCACTTACAGGCCCCTCGTCTGTTTGCAAACTCCAGAAGATTGGATTGAAAGTTCATTACTTTGTTTGGCTGTATTCACTCCCTATCGTTAGTGCAGAACATTAACATTCATTAGATTACAGAATAATGAGATCACACCAGGCACTTTGCACATTTAACTACATTGTGATATAAAATGTGCTAACTCCATGCAACAACAAACTTTGAACGCAATTTAGCAGCAGACCAAACTTTGTTGCGTTATCTGTTTATGCAGTTTATTTATTATCATGTATCACGAGCAACAGATGTCATCCTTATCATCATGGGCTGTGTGTTGCCTCCCAGAAGGAGTGGTTTTAATAAGCAGCTCAAACTCCCTGAGCTGTAGGAGGATGGGTTATTGTGGGTTCAGTAGCCTTTTTGTGCAATCAGTATTTTCGCTTCCCCACAGTTAGATTACTCAATCAGTTTTAGTTTTAGCCACAGTTCCCTTTCCATTAGGATGCACTGTAAAGGACTTTATCAGATGGTAGATCCAAAGGAATTCCTAATGGCCCAAAGATGTGTGTTTTTTCTTCTTTCTTTCTTTTTCTTTTTTGCTTGAAAAGTGACTCAAACAATGAGCCGATGATCTAAATAGATTGATTAATTTTCTATTGATCAACTAATCGATTAATCGACTAATCATTTCAGGTCAAATTGAAAATTGATAAGTCATTTCATTGTTTAAGGTGTTTGTTTTAAGACTTTGCCACTATTCTCTCACTCTCTCTGAATAGTGTTGCAGGGATGACGTATTTTTGTAGGCCAAACCGGAAGTTAGCATCACCCTGGTTCCCTTGACAAAAAGGATTTTGGTTTATTGCAGAGAATAAGCTTAAGTTTATGATACACGTTTTGTTCAGGAAGATAATCTTCACAAATTAACACCACTTTTATGATTTTTGAAGCGTAAATGCAATCACCAGAAGTAAAAAGCTAACGTTAGGTTAGAAACGAACTACGGTCGCATGACTTCAACGTCACCACCACTAAGCTTCAAAAGCTTCAAAATTCACGTTGATGTATTTGTTGTATATGTAGTAGAACAAAACGTGAAAGTCTTAAGTCTTAAGCTTGTGTTAACCACAGACCTTATTTCAGGCATCTAATCAAAAACCCATTCAGAAACTCCATTGACTTTGAGACGAGGGAACTGGAAGTGCAAAAATGCCACCAATTAATTAATTATTAAACAATTAATCGACTAATTGTTTCAGCTTTATTAAATTATACTTTTATTTTTACTATAGATGTTTTTGCATATCCAAAACTTACATAGCCTACAAACTGTATGTAATGACATGTGCCTTTGTGCATAATCTCATATTTTGAGAGAGCTCAATGCACTGCAACCTTAGGAAAATACATGGAAATTGAAAAACACATTCACCAATTTGCACAGGATACAGAAACATGCTGCAAGTCACACACAACTCAACAGAAAGGAGTCACAACACAACAGAAGTTTCCGGATGACACTGTAAACAGATGCTGAGGTTAATGTAAAAGAAGAGTGTAAAGACACTGAAGTGAATGTTTCTCAGTTCTGGTCTTCATCTTGGCCGATGCATCATGTTGTTTGGTCCGAAGGGCGGTGGATGCGACTTCATCATGTAAATTTTAAGCTGATGGGAAAGGGATATTTCAACTTAAGTAAACATCGATATTCTCACGTATTTCACACTGTCCTCTCATTCAGCTCAACTTCTGTAATTCTGCAGTATATTCTTAGATGTTTGATCTTCTGTCCCAGACGTGGAGATGTCAATGGACCACAAATGCTAACGCTCTTATTATCGAGCATTAAATATAAACATCTGTAATAACTCTGTTTGGTTGCATCAGTGAAAGCAATTGCTCAGCATGCTTTAGACCCTTCAGTTCATTGTTGTTGTTGTACATTTACAGTGATGCGCTCCATACCTTTAATCATTGTAAGTTTAAGTCCAGAAATTTACTGGATTTCCAATATTTCAGACTGTGTTAGTCAGTGAAGTTCAAAGCCTTCCCAGAAGGATCACTTTACTTTGATAACAGTGCAGTCATGAATGTACTGTTGGCTACTTTCAGTGTTATCATATGGCACACCTTCATCCTTATTTTCATATCTAACCTGCTTCTCCATAACAGGTATCAGATGAGAGGATTAGTATTGACTTTAGAGATCAGGGTACATATTCACAAGGCTTTCTGGTGCTGGGAGTTGGTCCTAATGCCGAAGAAAATGGGATTTTCTTTGACTAGAGGTTTCTAAGGCAAATGGCTGCAGGAAATGGAGAAAACCTCCCAAATACACAATAACAAAGGTAATCATCGGCTACAGATAAGATTGTGCAGGGATGATGTTTGTAGTATTTTTTTTAATCACAGATGTGTTCATGTTTCTAAGTCAATGGATGAATGAAGGTCATTACACCATTTCAACACTCCAGATGGAGTACTGTTGAAATCAGCTTACCTGTTGTTGGAGTAACTGATCAAATAAATAAGAATCTTCATCATCACCATATTTACATGAACAATATTTACTTTTAGGCTTGTCAGTTACTGTGCTAAATATACTGTTCTAATCAAAGTCTTTAGCCTTAATGCAGTCTGGTGGGGCTCTACAAGAGTTTAGGCTAAGTCAATAGCTCTTTATGTAGTGGTTTATGAAGATTTTATGAAGGTTTATGGACCCCAAGTGCAATCTGTTGCCTCTCCAGCACAAAACAAGAGTGTGCAGGGGCATAACCAGTACATAAGATTACTGAGATCAAGACACTCGGGGGAGAGTTGAGTGTTGCTGGGTTAGTGGGTTAGGCTCTGGGTTTTTTTTCACCGGAACTTGGTGGTTTAATTGAGAAAGCATTTCAACAGGTGTAAATTCTGTGCATAGGCCTCAAAATTAGGAGGAAATTTGAGAAAATACTACTGCGGTCATGACCTTGGTGTCCTAAATTATTCTAAATGTGTTATGCTTTTGCGATTTATAGGGTTTAAATATATTATAGCAGAGGTTGTGGCTGTAGGAATTTGGAAGATTTGAGCTTTTGTTAATGCTTGTCCAGAGTATTTTTCAAGTTTGAGGGTAAGGGTCTGTTTACCAAGTAATAATACATGCTGACTTTACCCCAGATGGACAACAGTTGTTGACATCACAAGCCATAGTGAACCAAATTGATGACCCTGGAATGGAATTCACAGACAAGGAAGACCATTTTTTTAATGAAACCATGTTTAAGTAGGCATTGAAACGTTATGAATCAGTTGCAAAATAGACAGCGCTGAAACTTTAAAAATGAAAGCTGCTTCTCTGGTTTACAAATCTTTTGGTGTCACTGGCCGTCTTACTATTTCTTACATAGTTTTATATGTGCAGAGACAGACACACAGGATACATTACCCAAGCATTGATTTGGCAAAGTAGTTTCTGTCTCTAGAGAATGTTAATTATATGAACAGGAGGACATATGTATGTAAAATAATCTTAACAAATCTTATCAAAGTTCATTTTTAATTTTAAGAAAAAGTCTTACTCAGTAAAATATATGTGTAGGTGTGACACATGCATAGCACTCACACGCAGACAGATATAGTTATCTACTAGCCTGACAGCATGATTTATTTCATCCATATGAAGTTACCCCCTTACCCTTACCCCAGTTGCACCAGTGTGAAGGATCGCATTCCATGGATACCCTCCCAGCAGTAGACTCTCTCTGTGTGCTAAGCCTCTTTCACACTGCTAGGTTTATTGGGAAAGCGGCTGGGTTGGCAGCCCCTCTGCTTCCATGTGAGTCAAGCAGGGTCAGTATGCAATGACCTACTGATGAGGAGATGGTGAAAAATGACTTGGCCCTGATGAGGAATTTCTGGTAGTCTGCTGGGTTTCTTTCAGAGTTTCAGCTTTGACACAAACATGTTTAACAATACAGAGTTTTATACTAATATTCCTGGAGCCTTACCAGCAGTGAAAATAAAAAATGTAGTTTATCTTGACAGTGCCATTAGTAGAAAGGCAAAAATCAAAAGGCTTTATCCTCCTGAAAGTATATCCACGCCAACTTTCAGTGACCTTGTCATGGACCACAGCATTGGTCAAGGAAATTTTTGAAATTTGAAACTGCGCAAAACAAAAGGTCAGGGGGTCATCAAAATCATTTGTAATCATGATAATCTTACCAAAATTCATGGAAGTCATGGCCAGTGGTTGTTGAAATCTGGCTCTGGACCAAGGCCCCACAAACTTTTTAAATTACTTCAAATAAATGACAAGACTAAGAGACTACAGCCATGCTAGCTGCTCAGTGTAAATGCTCAAAGTGACAATGCTAACATGCTGATGTTTAGCAGGTATAATGTTTACCATGTTCACCATCTTACTTTAACGTGTTAGCATGCTAACATTTGCTAATTAGCAAGTATTTAGTGATAAAAAAGTGTTGGACAAACTGGAATTTTGACCTGATGATGGCGCTAGATGAAAAGTCACGGGATCAACAAAGTCATTAGGATTCATCCTCTGCACACCATGGATATCTGTACCAAATTTCACGACAATCCATCCAATAGTTGGCGAGACATTTTGCTACAAGTCAGAAACGTCATCCTCATGGTGGTGCTAGAGGACAAGTCAGATGATCACCAAAGTCAGTAGGATTCATCCCCCTTTCCGTGTATGTCTGTACCAAATTTCACCCCCACTTAATAGTTGTTGAGATATTTCAGGATCAAAGTGGTGGACCAACAGACTGTCACTGTCATCCATAGAGCCACACTGTTAGCATGGCTAAAAAAAAACATGTTATATGTTCACAAGATACAAACGAATAAGAGAAACACAGCTTTGGATTATTACCTTTTAATTAATGTAATTCATCCTCTTTCAGATCTTTACTGTAATCAAACTGCCTTCCTTTGATTGTGTTAGTGCAAACTGGGGATCTGCAACTGCAGGTAGTTGGTGGCCACTGGGAGTTATGGTCAATGTAAAACTGAATCGATCTTAATATGACTTTGATGGGTTCAGTAAGAGCAGGGCTGGACTACAGTTCAGCTGGTAGAGCTTTGTTAGGTGTTTGGACACTACTGAGGCAAACCCATTTAGAGTATGCAAAGCTTGTGCACCACGACTTAATGAATAGCCTCTTGCTGTTCCCAGTGTTATTCACATCTATGTATTTGCCCATCTCAACATCAAAGCACTAGCAGTATGTGTATTTGTGTATTCACCTGCTACATGTGTTTTCAAATAGGGAGTGGTGTAATAGTAGCAGTAGTAAGTACTGAGATAAGAGGTTTCTCTGTTCCTGTTTTCCATGTGGTATTTCATGTAGCATGCTGGGAGGGTTACCATATTGATTGTTTCGAAGCATGAAAGGACAACATAGAAAGACCATGCTCTCCCTTCCTCGATCTAAGGTGACAGCTTTATTGTCCTTGGCTACTCAGCTAAACTTTTGTCTCTGAACAAGCAGGAGGGACCCCAAAGGAGGAGGGGGGCCTGTACCCCCCTGAAATAATGGGACTCGTTGGTGTGCTCAGCTCTTTCAGGCTTATTTCATACTGAAGTATTGCTTTTAACTTTAACACAAATCTGACACAATTAGGCCAAAGTGAGCTTTCCTCTTGATGTGTTGTCAAAAGAAATACTAATCCTCTCGCCCCCTTCCTTCTTCTCTCACTCCCTGTGTTTTCCAACTCCTCAAAAGATTCCTGCAGTGAATCAGGTTATCCTTGTCCAGAGGCAGTGACATCTGCTGTGACAATTTCCTAGCATACTGTGTGTAATGAAACATCGTAGTACAGGTTTGTGTCTGCTCTGCACTTCCAGGGCCTCGTAAGGCTCAGTCCTGAGGAATGTGGCTCAGATCATTAAGGTCACTCGCAGTCCTGTGCAGCCAGTGGGCATCGAGCTCTCTGCATCACATGATATGTCAGTGGCTCTCCCAGAGTACCCCGTTGTCATTGGCAACTGCTCACAATGAAACTGTGGAAGGGTCTCCCCTAATACCATTCATGTGTGCAGCCAATGCTCTTGTGTGATGCTCAGACAGCAGCTCCCCTCCACGACCCCCCAAGGATGTTTTTGTTCTTTGGGTTGTTTTTACTAGGAACAGACTGTGGACACTCCAAATTCAAAACATATGTTCACTATTGAAAAACATTTTGCAGCAAATGCATCTTTAGTTGAAATCCACCTGAAAAGAAAAACACTTCTGCTTACAATAAAATCAAGTATCAAGCAGCTGTATGTTTTATTTTAGTATGTTACATGTGTAGTCAGTGTTTATGCATTAATTTGAAACAGAACATTTGCTTTTCACAACCATATTTATGTGTCTGAATGAATTATGTTTAGATTTAAACTGAGATATGTACTTTATGTCTCAACAGGAGATTGTTTTGGTGGAGGGCAGCCGTGTGTTTGAGTCATGGAAAACCCCTCCTCCTCCTGTCTACATGGAGTTTTTCTTCTTCAATGTGACCAACGTGAAAGAGTTCTTTGAAGGGTCCAAGCCAGAGGTCAAGCAGGTTGGACCCTACACATACAGGTAGGATGCAAGAGCACATTAGTGTACACAGAAGGGCACACTAGAAAGCCACACGTGTCTCACACGAAACTAATCAATCAATCAACTCTGACATGTTGTCAAATATCTGATGTTGCTGTATGTGTAGGAGGTGATCTTTGCTTGCAGACTCCATTTAATTCGAATGCACTTCATTTGTATTTACTCTCTGTTGACTCTAAAAGCAATAAAAAAGGCTGGAAAGAAATTCTTAAAAACATTCAATGTAGAAGAAAATTGTTTGTCAAATATGTGTTCTACTTTAGAGGCCAAATTTCAAGTGTGATACAGAGACCACACATATAAAATCTATCTAAACCAGACTGTGTTGTTTATATCTACTGAGTTTATTGGCTTTGTGGGTTCATGTACTGTCTTTTTCCTTGTCTCCAAGTTTGGACTGCATCAGCCACACCACACTCTACAAAATTAGGTTTTGTAGAGTAGAAAATAGTTTAAAAAAAACTTTTTTTCCTTTTCACTAGGTTTCTTCCTGCAGTGCTGTTGAAATGTGCCTGTTATTTGCTCAGCACCTATGTAAACTGAAAAAGGGACATCAGCTTCTGCATGTCAGCTTCCTCTCTTGTGGTCTATTGAGTCACTCTAAGCGTCACAAAATGCTGATATAATATAGTGATATAAACAGTATATTGTTTCATATCCTTTCCAGTCTGTCATGAGAGTCCTGACAAGAAACTTTGTGTAGATTAGTCATTTGGAGTCGCTTCTAATGCATCCACTGAAACCCTTAAATAAATATCAAGGTTCACTGCTGAAGCACCACAAATGTTACAACAGCCACAGTGCATGTCAAGATAATCTACCCCTGCCTGCCACCTAACCTATGTTTAACTGTCTGGGTTACCTAATCTCAAATGTTCTGTTGAAAGGAAGGATGATGATGATGAAATAAATACGTAATATGCTAGATCGAAATTTATGTGCAAGACTTTTTGAGTTTGCTCAACTGATCTGTGATGCTCATGTATAACAGGAACAATACTGGGAAAAGTAGTGAAAAAAAAGAAGAAAAAAAAAAGATAATCTTATGTTTTATTGTGTTTGCCCAGGGAGTACAGGTATAAGGACAATGTGAGCATGTTGGAAAATGACGCAAAGGTGTCCGCATACAACACCAAAAGCTTTGTGTTCCTGAGAGAGAGGTCTGTGGGTGACCCCACTGTGGATAGCATCACCACTGTCAACATCCCTGCTTGGGTGAGTCATGAACTAAAAGTCTTAGACAAGTAGAGGAAAGTGGAAATCCAAGTGGGGGAAAGAGGAGTGTGTGTTCTGTAACTTCCTTCTGCATTTTGTATATTGTTTCCTCAATCCCACCTCAACGCCCACCAACACGCTCTACCTCACCCTGCATTCTTTTCCATCTTGTCTCCACTTTGCTCTACTTCCCGTCTCTAGGCTGTGATGACCAAGGTGAAAGGGAGTTTCTGGAAGTCCTCCATGGTGTCCATCTGGATGAACTCTTTCGGAAGCGGCCTCTTCACTACTCGCACTGTGGATGAATTGCTGTGGGGCTACGAAGATCCCTTGCTGACCCGCGTCTCTTCCACCAATCCTGAGGTGGAGAAGGTCTTTGGCCTCATGTACAAGGCATGTACAACTCTACAATTAATAAAAGCTGATGAACCTCAGCTGGATTTTGTTCATGGCTTACGAAAAGGAAGATATTAATTTGTTTTTGATTAATTCCTCCATGAAATCCAGTCACTCTGAAAATCACTGCAGCAGCTGTTTTCTATGATAAGAAGTGTGTTTTTGAAAACATGAACACGTTTTAATTACTTAAATCTTTGGATCTATTTAGAAAAATGGAAGTAACGATGGGGAATTTGTCTACCACACTGGGAAGCAGAACTACATGGATTATGGCCGTGTCGAAACATGGAAAGGCCAAAGGTAACGCTGTTGCAGTCTCACACAAACACACACTCCCTCTCTGTCTTCATCCACTGTAATGAAACTTCATTGGGTAACCTTTGGATTTAAAAAGTTTCTAAAATCTACTGCTTTTTGCCAATAATAAGGGAGTACTGACTGGCTATGTCGGTCTGTCTGATTGCCTCTTGGTCTGGGCTGTTGCCCACAGTACAGAGTACAGGACATCCTGGTTCTCGGAATGCCTTAATAATGGCTTTTTAGTGACCTTTCTTATCCCATTTTCTTCTCTCAGTTCACTTGTAGTTCCTAATTACCCTTGTTACCCTTGGGAAACCACTTTTTTCGATTGTGACTTTCAGATAAAACATTGCTGTAAAAGTAAAAGCATTACTGTTATTAAGATGGAGATGATAATGGTGTTGGCATTGAAAGTAGGGTTTTTGAAAACATCACATCCAGCCAAAAAGAAGCAAAATATTATTTTTATTCTATTTTTGTCTAAGTAAAATAAAATCTGGAGTAAAGCTATAGTATAAGCATGCTGCCTCAGTCCGAAAACCTTTTTTGGTCACTTTGCAGGCAGCATACATTTCTTAGAAACATTTAATCAGTGCCCAAAGAGATACAATCTGTATGAACATTATGCTTTTTTAAATTGCATAAATGTTCTTTTGATGCAGTTTTAAAAATACATCAAATGCTCATGTTTGTGTCAACATGTTGTTTTGCAGCCAGCTGACCTTCTGGACGTCTAACCAAAGCAACAGCATCAATGGATCAGATGGAAGTGCTTTCCATCCTCTGCTGAACAAGAATGAACGCATTTACATCTTCACTCCAGACCTCTGCAGGTACAGTTCAGCACCACAATGCCGTCCTGCAGCCTGCTGCTCCCATGTGGCATCACTTTAAGATACATAAATCCCCACACTTAGCCATTACTATATGAATTAGTGTGTAGTGGGGTTATGAAGTGATGTCTATTTCTGGTGCATGACCTGGCCTGAAAATGTTGGACTCGCCACACAGCAGGACGGGGGCTTTTATATCTGGTATGGAAATATGTTCACAGGCCTTGGACCCCATGGATTCTTATCATAACATCCTTATCACTTACAAACAGCACCAGAGGTGACGTCTGTTTTTTTCACCAAGGCTTTACTGCCTATACTGTGCAGGCTTTATGAAAGACTAACATGCCAGTTTCTTTGGAAGAAAAAGAGAGAAAAACCCTTAAAGCATTGTATTGATTTGTGCTGAGCACATGTTCACAGCAGTGAGAAAGAAAAGTTGTTGAGGTTTCTGTTCTTGACCAGCTGGAACAAACAAGTTTCATTAGGCTTTTCATGTGAAATGGGCTGTATGCATCTGGACAGTTTTTTTGTGTAACTTCTGGGAAGTCTCTGCTAATGCTTGTAAGGACATTCAAATTTCTGGAGAGTTTCAGAATTATGTCTTCATTGAAAGCTTCAAGAATGTTAAAGCGAATTGCCTCTCACACAGTGACTAATTGAATAGTTCCTTGGGATTTAGCATTTCAAATGCTAAGCCTTAGTGGTGCTGGCTTCACTGATGAAACTGTGTCCTTGTTCTTGCTGATGATGACATCTTCTAATTTAGAAAATAACCTTGACCTAAAACATAAGCTGCAGACATCTTCCCCCTTTTTTTGAGGGTGGAAAGAATCTGTTGTACATGGTTGTACCTTTGACTCTGATTGAACCTGCGTCAAAAATCCTTCTCCCAGATGTTTACACTTTAACCTACTTCTTCATTGTCTGTCTTTATCTTGGCTGTGTTATTGTGACTAAAGGGAAGGGTCCCTCCCTGTACTTTTTACCATAATTTGAAGAGGAAATGCTCTATTAAGTCATATGTGTTAACCTTTCACCCAGACAGTTTTTTCAGCCTTAAGCCCCCATAAGAGTAGCTCAACACCACTTTTTGTTAAAACGTGTTTAGTGAAATGACATCTGGGACTGATCTGTAGGATAAAAAAGGGGCTAGAATTCCCATCTGTGACCTGACGGCGGGGTAGTGACCCCTTGGTGCAGTAAATGACAGCTGAGCCACAATAACCTCAAGATTTTGACGACTTGCAGGCAGGTGTCATTGTTTAAATACCATCTTGCCTTTTTCCAGCCTCTGGCTATGATCCTTCATTTAAAAGACTTGATTTGATTTAAATAGATTCTGTCAACACTTTCCCAATCGAACCATATCTTAGCTTTGTTTATCTGAAATTAATTCATGCTGTAACAGACTCCAGCAGTACAAGGCAGAGGCTTTCAGAGTCCTGTGAAGAAACACATAAGGCTTTTTACTTGGCTTCTCTCAAGAGGGTCAAGGGAAAGGTCTTTACAGTATTGTTGCACGATTGGTGGGCTGTGTAGCGAAGAGCCACATCCTCCCGGCCAGTTGGCAGACACTGTATAGATTCCTTTGTTCTCTCTGAGAATCGTCGGGATTCCCTAAACAGAACAGAACTACACAGAACGAGGATGAACTGCTCACAATAACGTAATTCTCTTGGAAGCTGTAAAAACACAACAAACATTAAAGCATAATTAAAGATCTATGATTTCTCCGCTCCTGCTACAAAAGGAAGGTCAACACCACACTACAACATTATTTCCACCACATTTTTAGCATGAAAGAAGAACTCCCAACGGGATTTCAGCATAGGTCAGTCTAAATCCCCCAGCTTCTCTCTTGAAATTCAAGGTCATTATTTTTCCACATTAAATTATGGACTCAACCCCCATAATTTCACTTAGTGTGCCTTTAGTGGGCATTTTATTGGTTCATCAGGGAGATAATAAAGGGAGAAGAGAAGTGAGTTTCAGGTTGTGTTTGCGTGAGAACAGGTGTCTAAGCTCCTAATAGGCAGGTAAAAGCCACGAGTTGACAGGTTGGCAAGCTGTGTGGAGCAGGAGCCAACACCAGCAGAATGTGCACTTACTTATTTTTATTTATTTATTCCGTGCAGCAAACCACTGTTGTGAAATGTATTGACTTTTTAATGGCATTTGTTGACTTAAGACTTAGCTGAGCAGCACTCAACTTAGCAAGTGTGTTTGTGCGCGCATACCTGGAAGTGGTTTTAATTACTAGACATACGTAGAAATATTATTACAGTAAATCTATAGAGCTTGTTTGTGTTTTTATCACTCATGTGCCTCCACCAGCCCCTGTGGTGAAATCACTGTAATATTCCATTTGTATTCCTATTTTATGCATAGTGTTTCTAACATTTGCACTTTGGAAAGACATTAATAGCATTTCTTATCATTAAATTGACTAATACAACTGGCAGTTTTTCTACAGAATGCTAATATTCAGGCTGTAAACCATTGTTAAAACAAACAAACATCAACAAAAGCAAAATGTTGATATTAAAATGTTGAGCAATAAAATGATAACAGTGGTAAACAGAGATGAAGAGAAAGGATATAATAAATGAGAAAAAAGATTTAATTTCATTATGTCCTCTAATGTTCTTTCTTTACTCTCCAGGTCGATCTACATGGAGTATGAGAAAGATGTAGAGGTGAAAGGAATCCCAGCCTACCGTTTCACTCCACCACGCTCTGTTTTGGCCAGCAAAGAGGAGAACCCGGCCAATGAAGGTTTCTGCGTCAGCCCACAAGAGTGCCTGGAAACTGGCGTTCTTAAAGTCAGTCCCTGTCGGAGAGGTAAATGTCAGCTTGTGCAGCGTATTTTCTCACCCGCACTTTGCTCTTTCACATGCCTGTCTTTGAAAATACTCAGTTCTGCACCCACAACTTATGGTGCCTGCAATGATATATTCTCCTCTCTTGCGTTCTTTAATTAGCTGTACATCCTACACAAAGCCCCTGCGCTTACACTCTGACCTGGGCCTTTCTAGTAAACACATACCTTTAATTTGAAAGCTACCTCAGATGTTTGATTTTTTATTCTGCTCTGTTCTTTCTGCTTTCTACCCAGCCCACTTTAAATTTTTAGGACCCTAACTGATAACACATTTTTATCAGTCAAGTCCTCCTTTTATTTTCCTTCCTACTATCACCAACACTAATACCCCCTAAATGACCCATGTGACACAGCTCTCCAGCCCTCTCCACACCTCAGGCGCCATCTGACCGTGACTGGCCCAGTAGCTGAGGGGGCGGTAAGCCCTGTCACCTGATTCTGGCCTTGAATATGACCAGACATTACCTTAGTCCCTGTGTTTACAGCCCAATGTTCTTTTTTTCATTCCCTGTGAAAGAACAATACCACATAACACATTGACTATAAATAATACACTGTGTTTTAGTTTTTGAATGCATTTTTAATACTTTTGAGGCAGTTATTACTTTGTATTCATTTCAGTATCAACATACAGAGACTTGTAACTTGTTTCAGAGGTATTCTAACGCATGGGAACATCATGTATTGTTCTCGTGTTAAAGTTATCGCAGAACAATATGAATAATGTTGACAAAGAACAAAACTGACATGATGTTATTTGCTGTGAAGGACTATGATTTTCATAGCGTACTACGATTAATGGAAACTGATGGCTGCTGTCCACATGTTAAGTATACGTGATTTGCAGTAAATGGGCTGAAGTTTTAGCCCCCTTCATGCATGGTAATATTTCATAAAAAACAATCAAAGCACTTTGAGGTCAATTTTGAGGTTAATTTTAGTGTAGCCAGCAACAGACATTATATTCTACTCAGGTGAGGAGGATTTAAAAGAGCGTGCAGAAGGTTAAGTTTAGGGTCAGGTGTTCAGGAATGCACACGGTTATTAATGGCACACATAAGTATACCAATACAAATATGTGTGTCTGTTTGCGCTACAGTGACCTTGTGGGTTGTCACGGGAACAGCCTCTCAGGTGACTATGGGTGTCCAATGTTTTTGTCAAACGTCTGTTGCCAAACACAAGGGCTGGAAAACTGTCACCTCTGCCCCACTTTATCAGCACCTCTAACTGTGCCACCATCTGACTCTGTTGTTGCTGCTGAGGCACATGTGGTTCTGGACTACTTTTGTTTTTGTTTAACAACAGACATCCAGAATAACATTGTCCAACATGGCATAGGCTGAACCTAACCAAGAATGTTTCACTTTCTGACCATACTGTTCCTTATCTTGACCAAGGCCATATTGTAAGAACGCAATGTATCCTGTTGATAATATGAGGAAGGAACTTTACAAGATTTTTATCTCTGGATATCAGATACACCTCTAATTTGTTTTACAAGCGAGGTTGTGCACCCATTGTTTATTTTCTTTGATAGGTTGACCCTGTACCTGTGTTTCCTGCGACAGAGGTCAGATTATATCTGGTATCTTGAGGACTCTTTCCAAATGTTCTGCTGTCTGCTATGTCCTGATTAGATCATACATCAAACACCAGGAGATATGACATTTGATGAAAATGCTGCTACTTTGATCACCTTCTCAACCTTTGTGTCAGGAATGATGAGAGGTTTTTAGGTCGCACCATCATGGTGTTGTCTCTCTGTCAGCCTGTGTGTGGATATATTATTTTGAACAAGACGAGCACAATATGGAAACTACATGCTTGTTCCACAGGTTCGCTTCACAGAGCAGATGTTCTGATCCGACTTTGGAGGCCCTTGCTGCCCAAATTAGCATTTTAATGAGTAAAGATTGATATTCTTGAAAATATTACTACTCCTTTAAGATACACTGTTGAGGTCATCTTAATATTGCCTGTGTGTTATGCGATTATCTATCTATTATCTACGTTGACATAAGAATGCTCGCCAATTAATGTGTGAATATTGTGGAAATTAATGAGTAATACCTTGTTATATAGGCATGTTGCAGCTCAAGTGCCTCCTGTTATTAAACCATAATTAGGCAAGGGGCAACATTGTCACAGAGGATGAAGCACACAACTTGTCAGCGTTGATATTTGCTCCACTTAATAAAGCAGAGAAAGGAGAGCTTTTGTTGTGACTCATCAATTTACAGTAGAGATATACATACATCATGCTTTGCTCAGCTTAATGTTGTCACTTCCCTTTTTGTTTATCCCCTGAATCCTCTCCTCTCCTCTCCTCTCCTCTCCTCTCCTCTCCTCACACAGGTGCCCCAGTGGTCGCCTCCTTTCCTCATTTTTACCTGGCTGATTCTAAATATGTGGCTGCCATTGAAGGAATGTCCCCTCAAAGACAGCATCACCAAACGTTCCTAGACCTTAACCCAGTAAGCCACCAGACTACTGCTACTATCAGCCTCAAATGCACTTTTTACCCTGCACTCGTGATTAGTAACTTTAATGCCGTGACTCATCTTTGTTGGTCACACTGCACATTTCAATCCACTATTGAAATATGTAGAAGAAAAGCATTTCACTGAACTGTGTTGAGAGGAACGCAGTGCTGCGTTAAGATGTTCTGCTACACCACCTAGTGGCGTAAAAGTAGTAGTAAGTTTATCGCTTGCATTGTTGGTGACAACAACAATGCAAGTGTCTTTTGTACACAAAAGACAGTGCAGTCATAGATTTCATTTTGTTATCTGTTCTGGTGATACAACGTTTTAATTTACATTATTAACACTATATTTTATTTTATTTTTTGTGTGCAGACCACTGGAGTGATTGTACGCGCAAACAAGAGAGCACAGGTAAACGTGTTGCTCAGCAGAATCCCCGGCTTCCCGTGAGTATCTGCATCCAAACACAAGCTAAACACTTATTATTCTATATAGCACTGATGTACGAGTGTCTGTACTGCATATGGTTGCTTCACACTCTTTTCATTGTATTCATAACAGGAAAACTAGAGCCCTGAATGACACAGTCTTTCCCGTCATGTTCCTCAATGAGGTAAGAAACATTTAAGACATGCTGAAACACACACTTGTCCTGTAAATGCTGACAGTAGGGTTGAACACACTAGTTAGTTGTTATATACACAAAATCATTCATATTTTTCCTGTTTTTCTTGATGAATTTGGGGCAAAATCTTTCCAAAAATGAATATGTCGCATTTCAAAAAGAAACCCCTTTGTTTTATGCATAGGGGGGTTTACAACTCTTCATAATGTATCTTTCGCGTTGTCTTTTAATTCACAGAGTGTGACGATTGACGATGCGTCTGCGGCGAGAGTACACAAGCTGCTGCTGATTGTCACTCTAGTGTCCAACTTCCCGCTCATTATTGTGGGACTGGGTGCCATTATGCTCCTGGTCCTCATCATCCTTCTGGTCCAAGCCCGCAAACAGAAGGTATGACAGCACGTCTTACATGATTTTATCCTAACAGCTTACCATTTGCTTGCTTTGTCCCAGTGATTAATTATTGTTAATTTTTGTGTGATTCATTCAGTTGCTTATCCACACACTAATGGCACTGTGCATGTATTTATCATCACTGTATGTCTCCGTGCAGAATGAAGTTAAGCGCATTGTGTTTACCAAGCCTCTCTATGCTGTAAGTCTTTATGGTTATTTTGCTGCTTTGTTTGATTCTCTATGTTGTCTTTGCTTCAGTCAAGCTTCTGTCTTACTATTTTGAGTACTTCTTTTCCATATGCACCTTTAATCTAATTTTTCATTATGCAGTTAGATGACTTTCACCACTCCCGAAATAATTTGGGTGCTGTACACTAAACTTATTGTCTGGTTTTCACACATTAACATAATGTAGTAATACTAAATCTCTATTTAAGTAGTGTAAAAAAATGTCACTGGCAATGTAAGGTGGCATGTTCAAGGACATCAACCTTTTGATGGTATAACTGTACAGTAAAGTTAAAGTAAGATCAGATCAGTTTTTAATACTGTTTTTTTAATCCTCAATCTCTCACCACAGACTTCCACTGAAGAGGACACTTCTTACTCTCCAGTCAGTGACAAGGAAAAGGAAGATCCTCAAAATGGAACCTATATTGGTTTGACACCTAAAGCTGACCCACAAGATTAAGGAGGGAGGGAATGGCTAGAAGGGGGCTTTGTACATCGACAGCCCTCAGAATTGCAAATACTGATTTGGGTTTTCAGGAGAGAAAAAAATCCACCATAGAAAATTGTCAATATCGTTTTTATAATTGGAAATCTCAGGGGTGGAGGGTTGAGAGGTAGAGGAGGGGAACACGTTTTCTGTCTCAAACATACTCTATGTACTTAATTTTAGCCATGGAGAGCTACCTAAAGTCCAGGTCTAGCACACTGTATTCCCAGAATAAGTATGACATTCATTTGAAAACTCTGTGTGTCAAGGGCTACTTCTCGCTGTTTGGTCAAATCATTTGGTGATCATGTAAAATGTAAAATTACCGACCACAAGCCACAGTTCTGTAATGAGTAGAGATGCAGAGCGCACTTTGAAGTGGTCCTAAACAAACAAAACACACTCTCTAAACCTCAGGCGCGGGATCAAATTTGATTTTAGAGATGTGGCTTCACTTCACTCACTTCATTTTTTGTTTGCCTACAGTAGATTCTTGTCTTCAGATTTTAGCAACTGACTACTATGTAACAGGGCACAGAGGGTGATTTGGGACCGGGGTAATGAAGTCCACAACTGTGAGTTTTTTAGATATCATACGTCACTCTCAGGGGCCTCTGTTTAGCTACTATCAAACATTATTAAAGCAGGAGAGAGGAGCAAAACATACAGCAAGTATTCTCATTGTGAAGATATTTAAATTAATTCAGTATTACTATGTTTCATTTGCATTTCACCCTAAACTAAATGTTACAAAACCTTTTCATGGCTCATTATTATTTTATATTCATGCACTGTATTTAGAGGAATACCTGTGCAGATCATTATCACCGTACCTGAATAACCTTCAGAGTATGGCATATTTGTGTATATATACAGTGTAAGATGTGTTCAACTGCTGACATTCCTCTCAGTGTATGATGGGGATGAACATCAGACAAAACGCTGTATATATTAGATACTATAATATTTGTAAAATAAGAAGTCCTTCTCATTTTTTTGTAAATGTAAATGTAGAAATGTTTGAATGAGGAACATCTTAAGTTAGAGCTTCAAAAATGTCTTCTAGTGCCATAATCAGCGACACTTTCATCAGCCATCGAAAGCCCTGAATGTGACAGGATTTTATGGTTGAAACAATGATTCATACACTACTGAATTTATGCGTTGACAGTATTTTTGCCCTGTATAACTGCATATACTATCTAACGTGGCCATATCAAAATGTAATTCAGCTTATTATCATTTCAAAATGAAATGTGTTTTTTCTGCTGTTGAATGCCTTACCAGCATTGCTGGTGCTGAATATGACAACAACAAACCTTTTCTTCTTCTTTTTATTTTTATGTTTGTGAATGACTTTAGGAGAATTCATGTCAGGTGTCCAGCCATTGCAACTCAAAACTAATGAGGGTTCAATAGGAAGAAACACTAGTTGTGCCTTTAAAAGAATCAATGTTACTGGATTTGTTTTGCCTTTTATAGTTTTCACATATTTTGTGAAAAGAACATCATGTTGTACCAACAAATCTACTCTCAAGTGCATATTGCTTTCTTCCCGATACCAAGCAAAACTGATGATGAAACTGTTTTTATAGATTTTGTACAGCCAGCAGGGTCACACTGCACTTTGAAAACTCTGCTTGAAGGATAGATTGTTGTACAGGTCAACAGCTTTCTCACTCAAGGCTGGTGGAAATAATAGATTTCAGGTGCCATTTAATGTAATATAGAAAATGCTGCAGAATTACTTCATTTGAATTGTGACGAGCCCAGCTTTTATTACTGCTCTTATTCTTAGTTGTAACATTTTAAGGATGAATGAGTTGCTTCATACCACCTTGTCATTACATGCACTCTAATAATCAGCAATGAATATATCGGACAATAGTGGAGAAGCTGTAACATGTTTCCTTTAGAGCTTATTGTTTCCTCATTTGATTTTACTATTTGCGCTTGATTGACTTTAATTCAGTTATGTACAATAAGAGAACCGAATGAAAATAGAAAAAAATTCATGGAGAGTGCATAATGTAGTGTCATCATAAATTCATCAGAGGGCGAATGAATGGATAAGTCAATCATTTTTTATGCAAAAAACGCAGGATTACACAATATTATTGTTGTGGTTAAAGAGGATAAGTTATTTTATTAGTTGGTAAAACCAAAACACATAAAGCACCATGTGGACTGTACACTGGGCTACTTTGTGCCACACTTTGATCCCAGATTGTTACTGAAATTGTTACTGCTATAACTACATCTTCTTTTAATTATTAGCTTGTTTTGAAATGTTGACTGTTAATACTGTTTTTACTGTGTACACAAAAATAAAAGTAGTTTCAGTAAATATGTCTGTTAATCATTTAAGCCTTTTGTGTGTTTGGTTGTCATTTTAGGAAAGTAAAAGTTAGAAATCCATTCAATTGCTTGCCAAATTAGAGAAAAATACTTGTTTGCAGCCTGTAATGTACTGCTGAAATGAAATAAAGTTTATAATTTTAAGTAATTTATTATGTAAATTTAGATTTCTTGCAGGGCTGACATGTTTTGGACATAGAAAAATTAAACTTTCACCTATTTGGCTTTTAAGTCATCATTCTTAATGAAGGAAAAAACAAAGACATGCTCTGAACAGTATTGCTCCACATCAACAGGCATGTTGTGATGCCACAGAAGGCTGAGTCTGGGTGTATTGTTATTATTACAAGTGTTGGGTCTGTGTGTTTGGGTTCTGTTTTTAGGATTTAGGCTCTATTATCTTGGTTTTAGAGTAAAGGAGATATTCTGCTGGTATATGTGAGATGAGAGAGATTTAAAAGGTGCCAGAATGCTATGAATTACACTACAGGATAAAACGAAAAAAACCCTCAGTGTCTGAAACACCAGTTTTACCCTAAATTTGTCACTTTTGGAGATCTATTGTCTCAGTTACATTGAAAACTCATCAATAATATATTACCAATAATATACTGCTATTTGGCATTTATCCTTGCATGCATACAAATGCACCATTGTGGCTGCATTTGTAACTGTGATTCAGCTATTTTTCCATGAGATGTCCACCATTTTCCAATTATCCCTGCAGAAGTAGCGAGCCATCTCTGTTCCAGACGCCAGGTGGCGGAAATGCGCCGTTATGTTGGATGATAACTGCCTAGCCTCAAGAAGAAGGAGAGGAAGAACCGTTTTTGATAACAGTCAACATGGCGTTCAGTTTCGGCGGCGCCACGAGTAACCAAGCGGCAAGTAAGGACATTTTAATTTAATTTGGGAGTGTTTTAATAAGGTTGGAAGTATGCCACGTGTATATTATCAAAATAACTTTATTGTGGTGTGGCTACATTCATGGTCAACTGGTAGCACACACCAAGCTTCTGTTACGTTAGCAGTCATGACGCTGTGAACGATAAACTTATTGTGAAATGCTTTCTATATCTGAGGCATGTAGCTAGCTGTTTAGCCAGGTATGTTATTAGTCGTTTTAATGTTAAAGTAGGCTTCAATGAAACAGCACCCACTTGCCAGTTAACGCTCATTACTGTACTCATTACGGCTAACGTTAGCTGTTTTGGCTAATGTATACTCCTCACAAGTTAGTGCTTATCTATGTAACGGTAAGCTAGCTAACGTTAACGCTCGTTCTTGGCGAAAATAAACTTACAGGTTGTGAAATCCATTGTAGCTGTAGCGTTACTGTCACGACACCCAACCCTCACCATAGCACTCTCTATGTTCTTGTGAAGACACGTCCGGGTTTTCATTCGGTTCATTTGGTTCAACAGCATTTGGCTTTGGCGCCGCAGCCACCACCACCTCCACCGCCTCATCCGGATTCGGCAGTAAGTCTGAGAGTGCTGATCCTCACTGAAGGGGGCACCTCTCCTCACTTATGACCCGCAGTAATCACAGCTGCTTGGCTGTGTTGTTGGTCAGAGTTATTGGAGAGATGCACCAGTGTTTACTGTATACCTCTTGTTAGCCCCGTTTGGGACTGTCTCATCCACCTGCGTGGGAGCAGTATATTTTGGTTTCACGTGAGAGAAGGTTTCTAGGATGAGGATTAACTGGTTGTTGTGGCAAATGTACGTCCCCACCTCTAATAAGCTTTTGTTTTGGAAGTAGTAGTAGTATTGGATGGGACGGTTACAAACGGGACTAAACTCTTGTGTCAAAGTTGTGATCAGTTGTGTGGGGTAAGACAACTGGTTGGCGTTAGGGCTAAGTTTAGGTTCAGGTTAAAATAAACGAAAAGACAAATTAATTTTAGGTTTATTGTCCCAGAGGGAGATTTGTTTTCACAGCCAGTACAACACAGAAAAATACAGACATAGACAATGCATAAAATCTTCATGAATACATTCATGCTCCTTCCAGTATCCCAGCTCACAACAGTGTCAGCGAGGCAGTTTGTTCAGGACTGCTATGGCAGAAGGGACAAAACTCCTCCTGAAGAGAGCTTGTCTCCATTTTAAATTCCTGTATCTCTGACCAGATGGTAGTAATGTGAATTGTTGATTCAGGGGGTGATCAGTGTCATCATCAATGGCGTACTATACTAATACAGTACTTAACGCAGTAACGATGTAGGGCTAGTAATATTTTTAGTTATTTTGCCAAGTATGGGTGTGGCGTAATTGTTTTCGTTGGTCTGCCACATAAGTACAACAGATGAGTAGCAATAGAATAAATGTTTCGTCTTAGATAATAATGCTAATATTAGATATTAAGATTATATTATTATTATTATGTGTGTTAGCTTACTAAAATCTTTGTGTTGTGTCCTTTGTGTTTTTGATTGGAAATTTGCACATCATCTTTGCAAACTGAATAGATTCTGTTGTTGACTCTGTGGGCTCCACAAGGTGTGAATGAAAACATAGAGAAAATGATCTGTTCTTGTCTGATACTTGAATACATTCTTGGCCGTTATTGGTAGTCATGGTGAATTAAAAAGACAAGAAGAATGAGCCATGAATGTTACAATGTATAAAAAGGGGCTGCTTTCCATATCTGATATTAGTGTTTTTTTTACTCACTAAGTAAAGTTATGCATATAATTTGTGTAGACTATTTTTAGGTATTCTTGTTGTATCCAAATCAAATTTTGTGCCACTTTAACTGACTGCCTGTTCTGTGTCTACTCTGTCTTTGTAGCTCTTACAGCCCCTGGTTTTGGGGCAGCCACCACCACTGCTGCTGCACCAGCCACAGGATTTAGTTTCGGCTCCACCAACACTGGTAAGATACACATGTTATGTACAAAGCATTTGTATTTTTTTTATTTTTTTTTTTTAGTCCTGTCTCTTTTAAGGTACCTGAAGACTGTTTGTACAATTAATGAGCCCATACTAGGCCTGAACCTTTTGTCATTTAACTCCTCCATGTCATTCTCTCTTTCTCGCTGCCTGCCTCCGCTGGCTGCAGGATTTGGGGGGCTGGGAGCTGGAAACACCACGGCTGGTGGGTTTAGTTTTGGGGGGTTTGGTTTAAATGCCAACCCAGCAGCAGTCAGCTTTAATGTGGGGTGCTTTGGTACAGCAACCACCACTGGCACTGTTTTCAATTTTGGTAATAGCCTGGCTAGCACAGGTAGATGCCCTTTGTGATTGATTAATCAGTACAGTCTGTCTGTAAACACACATTTTCATCCATTTTCACATCTATGTGGTGCAGTGATTTTTTTCATCTCACATGTTGCTTTGACTCATAAAATATCATGCATTGTTGTTTCCATTTGCATGAGGAGACAAAATGTTGAATTATGCACTCATCTCATTTGATTCCTGTAGAAGGCCAGTACATTTTCACCTTCTTTGTAAGACAGAAGAATAATGCAAGATGGAAATAATTCAGTCATGATTTTTCTCTTCTACTGTATGTCAAATAGTCAGTGATGTCATTCTTTTTTCTTTCTTTCATCTATTTATCTCTTACTTCCTTTTGTGTCACCTACTTTATCTAATTTGTCGTGATTTGCTCTGTTTCTCAGGCACGTTTGGCGGGTTTGGGACGACTACAACAACTGCCACTGCACCAGGGTCCACTTTTAGCTTTGCTGCTCCCGCCAACACCGCAGGTCAGCCGTCTAGCTGCGTTTAGCCTCAACAAAAAAATATGAACTTTCTTTTCTTTCTGGCCATATCACAAAACAAAGATATTCTTCTATTATGCAAGTGCTTTTTTTATAAATGTGTAAATACCATCACTGCTGTGTGACTGCCTTCGAGGCTCAATGCAGGGCAAGAAATCCCGTCGCTCTGAGTCCTGTTGTGTGTTTCATTATGATTGTTGACAGTTGTAGTGGTAAAACTATTTGTTGCATTAAAAAGAAGCTAAAAACTTGAATTGAGTCCTACAAGAAGCGTAATGTAGATCAAGGTTAATCATTTATTATCTTAATATTTAAGATGAAAATTAGAAATGGTTTTTATGGACTGATTTTGGTTGATGTTTCAATAATATCTATCAGTTTTCTAAACCTTACTCCTAAAACTGTGCTGTTGCATACCGCTGCACACTCAACTTTGTGTTGAAATGCCAACAAATAGCTGCCACAAGATGTCTCACTCACTCCACACTGTACATAAGTCCTTCCTGTCACTCCTGCAGTGATCCGTCTGCAAAGCCAGCAGCATATTTCCCAAACACTGTAGACTTAACTGGCATTCAGTAGCATTAATGTAGTTGATATTTTCTCACTGTGTTGGCACATTCTTGTGTTTTAGGAGGCCTGTTTGGTAACACGCAGAACAAAGGGTTTGGGTTCTCCTCTGGGCTTGGCACTGGGACAGCTACTGGGACAACAGGATTTGGAACTGGATTAGGAACAACTGGCCTGGGTGGGTTTGGAGGCTTTAATATCCAGCCAACTCAGCAGCAGCAAGGTGAGAGCCTCAATTTCCAAATAACAGTTTTAGTGTTTCCATTAGAAAATGATGACCCAAACAAGGCAGCCATTGCAGAACATTAAAGCTGATATCCGTAATTTGTTTTTAAGTTAGTAAATGGCTAATTTGGTGACCTGTTTTTTGGAGTATCATCATAAAATGCACAAATGAGCACACTTACCATGGTTGGAGAAACATTAATCAGCCTGTTTTGCTCAATAGTGCCTGTAAAGTGTGTTTGAAATACTGGAAACAATGCATTTCAAGCCATATTTGTATATTCCCATTTCAAAATCAAGCACAAGTTCAGCAGTATCGTAGTTTCTACTTTTTTCTTCTTTTTTTTTTTTTTGCACGCTCATACAACCTTCCACAACAACTCTTATCAACTGTGTTGTACACCTCTTATCACTGCAGAGGGCGACAACAAGCAGAAAGTTAAAGATTTAAGCTTTAACATAATCATCAATCCAACAGTGTGCACGTGCAGCAGAAATTTAAGACTGCAATTAGAGCCTATAAAGTTGTAAAAATTGTTGGTGAATTTCCTCATATTATAAAATAACAATCATTTAAATCAGTAGTTCTCCCCCATGAACATAGACATAAAGGTGTTTCAGAAAATGGAAATAATGTGACAATCTGACCTGTTGACCTCTCCTTCCCCCTACCAGGAGGCTTGTTCGGTCAGCAGGCCCAGCAACCGGGTCAGGCTCAGCCCACCCAGCTTTACCAGCAGGTCACTGCTCTTTCGGCTCCCACCTTGTTAGGAGATGAGCGTGACTCCATCTTAGCCAAATGGAACCAACTGCAGGCTTACTGGGGCACTGGGAAAGGCTACTACAGCAACAACAACCCACCTGTTGACTTTACCCAGGAGAACCCATTCTGCAGGTTCAAGGTAATGGCGGATAGTTCAATTGAGTGGTTGGAAGTGTTGTTAAGTTTATTTGGATTTTAATATGAAATGGTAATCCTCTGTGTCTTTTGTTTCTTAGGCAGTGGGCTATAGCTGCGTCCCAGTAAGTAAGGATGAGGATGGTTTAGTGGTCTTGGTTCTCAATAAAAAGGAAGCTGATGTGCGAGCTCAGCAGCAGCATCTGGTGGAGTCCCTCCACAAGGTCCTGGGAAGCAACCAGACTCTCACTGTCAATGTAGACGGTGTCAAAGCCCTGCCCAGTGACCAGTACGTTTCTATAGCATACAGCATTACTACGTCACACATGGTTTCCTAATGTCTTTCAAATTATATTTTTAGCAGTCAGAAATTGTAATAGATAAATTCATCATAAACAAACATGGGGTCTTACTCGTGTTATGTCTTCTGTCTCTCAGGACAGAGGTGATCATTTATGTGGTGGAGCGTTCTCCTAATGGCACCTCCAAGCGGATCCCCGCCACCACACTCTTCGGTTATCTGGAGCAGGCCAACATCAAGATCCAGCTCACACAGATTGGTGTGGCCATGTCTGTCACACGCACAGAGCTGTCTCCAGCACAGCTCAAACAGCTGCTGCAAAATGCACCTGCAGGTAAATGCGTGCATGCATGTTTGTGTCATCCTCTCGCTGTATCCAACAAATCATCTGTACTTTCTTGAATTGTGACTGAGGATGTTGTCTTTTCTCACTAGGAGTGGACCCCATTATATGGGAGCAGGCTAAGGTGGACAACCCTGACCCAGAGAAGTAAGTTGCTTAAGAACATCTGTTCAAGACTTTCCAGAAAGGGTGGTGTATGAATAATGTTGGGTGGGGGAGTAAGAAAAGATCCTCGAGATCCTCCAGATGCTGTATTTTTAATTAATTGTTTTTCTGTGACAAGGCATATATCTATTTAAGTTGGGTTTTTTTAAATGTTTTTCTCCAGATTAATCCCAGTGCCCATGGTGGGTTTCAAGGAGCTGCTTCGCAGGCTGCAGATCCAGGAGCAGATGACCAAACAGCACCAGACCAGAGTGGATGTAAGTGAAAACACTGCTGTCCGGTACTGCTGCTCTTGGTTCGCTAAATGTAAAAAAAAAAAAAAAAAAAAAAGTCTCGCTGGACATGGGCACAGTGCCTTCTGATTATCAACAAAGGAATTTTGAAACAGGTTTTGTGGTGTCAAGGACAGTACGCAGATGTTCAACTCATGCTAGCTGCCAACAGGTTGTTCACAGCTGAAATTACTATTACAAATACAGCTGCAAGTGGCAGTGGCAGGATTTAGAAGTGTTTTTTTAAAATCATTTTGGTTTATATAGCTTATAGTAAATTAGGTGAAAAAGATCCTCTTCGCACTTACAGTCATAGCATTTTTTTCCACTGTTAAGCTTGTTTTGGATTTGAGGATTTTGACACCAGATACATCATGTGAGGTAGAGGCTAACAGGGTAACTCACCACTCATGATGCACAGACAAAAGAAAAATGCATGTAAGACTTACTTGCAAAACACACATACACACTTCTAAATTGTGTCAATATCAAAAGCAGTTAACTAATATTACTATAAAATGCAACATTAAGCTTCTGTGAATCTGCATCTATTGTTTTATCTTAGTATGTTGATGAAAAACAAAGATTTATAAGGTAAGGCAACAGGGGAGAGATTGTTTTCAGCTTAGGTCTAAAAGAAAAAAATGAAATCAGTGGAGAAATGCTAAACATGTTAACAGTTTCCTCCCTCCTGTTTTCACTCGCGTACACACACACATATGGACTTGCAGATTATCTCCAGTGACATCAGTGAACTGCAGAAGAACCAGGCGACCACAGTGGCCAAGATTGCCCAGTACAAGAGGAAGCTGATGGATCTCTCTCACAGGGTTCTGCAGGTAGCCTTTTCCAAAAAACAGTGAAATGACCTGTGATGGATATCATCTGTAGATCTCATATAGTTTGAATGAATGCCCTGGCACCATTTGTGTTTTTTCCCTGCGTTATCGTTTGTGCTCCAGTTCTTGCCATATTTATCACTCCTCCTCCGTCCCCATTTTCCTGCCAGGTGCTGATCAAACAGGAGATTCAGAGGAAAAGTGGTTATGCAATCCAAGTGGATGAGGAGCACCTCAGGGTGCAGCTGGACACCATTCAGTCTGAACTCAATGCCCCCACACAGTTCAAGGTAAGTGTGTCTAAACTGCAGCAGTTACACTGATGGTGCTCAATTTTTTATTCCCTGATCGTGCTTACTAGACTTGAAATCAGGGCAAAATTGCTTCATGCATGTTTGAAATTGTATGTTACCATATTTATAGGTTTTAATTATCAAGGATTTTCTAAATTTAGTGTAATTTTTCTGTAAGACCAGTTGGTAGTTTACTAATAAGTTATTCAGGAAACAACAACACAGTATTTGTGATGTTTTAGTTATTTCAGTAATTATTTATGCTATTACATTTACCTATCTGATAACATTGCAATCCATATTAAGTTAAAGGTGCCCTGTGGAGCTTTCTTGTAAACAAACAAAAGTTATGTTTATATTCACTGTTACTCACCAAAACACATTGCGTGAATCCTTGAGGTCAAACAGATGTGATGAATGCACTTTCTTCCCCATAAAACATTTGCAAAGCCGATTTTTCCTAAAAGTTTGAAACCTGCATTGTTTACATCCATGTTAGCTAGCAAGCAGTCTTCTTCTTTCCTGCCTTTTCTGGCACATGGCTGCGTATCTTGGCGCATTACCGCCAACTGTAGATCGGTGAAATAGTGTGACAACATTGGCAGGGATGTGTATCGTGTCTCTTACAAGACGAACATAACTGGGACCCTCTAATAGAAAGATGGCTCCACTTTATTTGTGAATAAACACAAGTTGTGTTAGAGATCAAACCACTACTTGACACAAAAACCTTACTGGATATTTAACAGTACTTGTGTCTATATATATCTTTTCTTCCAGGGTCGGTTGAATGAATTAATGTCCCAAATCCGGATGCAGAATCACTTTGGAGCTGTTAGATCAGAAGAGCGCTACAGTGTTGATGCAGACCTTCTCAGAGAAATCAAACAAGTGAGGCAGCAAATTTACACAGTGCATCTTATTTTAACGTCTGTACCCTGTAATTGTAATTCCAGACCTCTGGATGCACACTTGTGGTTTTCTAGACCATAACTGTTTTTAAACAAAATTGAAAAGATTTTCTTTGTCCTTATCTCTCACTTTCAGCATTTGAAACAGCAGCAGGATGGTTTAAGTCATTTGATCAGCGTCATCAAAGATGACTTGGAAGACATCAAACTCATAGAGCACGGGCTGAGTGACAGTGGACACATGAGAGGAGGCATCCTGAGCTGAGTCCACCCTGCCAACACACACATACATATGCTCCGACTCTCAATATTAGTCCTCTGAAAAGCGACATGCCTGTCAACCAGACGAGTCCTTTTTGTCTTGGTATTGGATTCATCTTGAAACAATCTTTTTTATCTTTTAGGTTTGATCATAGGAGGGCATCTGAGTAATTACTCTCTTTGTCAGCATTTTGGCAGGTTTATCAGGACTTTGCCCCACTATCTGTACCAACAAAACAATGACTGGTTAATCTGTGCTTTCTGGACTGATACAGAGAGCTTAATGGAAAGACTCAACATTGTCTAATAATAGATAAATCAGATTATGGATATGAGACTATAAATGTGACTGGCATGTAAACAAGTCGTGGGATTGAGTGTGTTGTGATTGAATCCATTGTAAATACATCTTTGTATTTCTTTTTTTATGCTGTTACGATATTAATAAATTTCATTTAAATTGAAAACAAGTTTTTCGCTTCATCCATTTCTTTGTGTTCATACTGTAAAGCAGTGGTTCCCAACCTTTTTTATCCGACGTACCCCCACAGTCCTATTAGATGGGCCAAAGTACCCCTTTGATAGAAGGGATGGCTTTATAGTATTGTTCAATGGTATTTTTTAGTAGTTGTGGCCAAGTTTGCATTTGTGCTACTGTCATTTGGAGTGACAGAAACCGGTTGTTTCAACCATTTATAGTATCTTTAGATTTAGCTTTTTGTTGTCTTTCTGCAGTCTTGTGCGGTCAGACGACCATAGTTGGTAAGTTATTGTGACAATAACTATAAAGATCAGCATCACACAAATTTGTAATCTTATTTGTGTGTTGATTTTCCTCCCAAACACAATATATAGATATATATTATCAAATCATAATTTCTATTTTTTTCAAATTAGCTGAGCTTCACAATTTTCCACGTACCCCCTGGTGACTACCCCTGGTTGGGAATCACTGCTGTAAAGGAAGCCTTATTTTCCAGCGTTTGCTCTGTGTATTTCTGTCTGAACAGTGCCACTTTCTTGCTAGTCCATCTGTATCGTGTTTTTGACCTGAAGAGGTTATTTGCAGTTGCATTGCTGTGGTACTGACGTGGGACATCTCACGTCCCCAGTGTTTACATCACACAAGCCCTTTCCAACATCTCATCAAAGTAGGGCTTGAGTTGATAGGATTCATGTCCTGGATTCACATCCCCTCAAGGATGAAAGACTGATTGGCAGTTGAACTGATTAAGCAGCTTTCGGGCAGATTATATCCCCTCGTGCTGTAGAGTCACCCACATCCCAAGGGTCTGAATTGCACCCTGTTTTTCAGAGCACAGGCAGAAGTAACGTAACCCTACTTCCACCTGTGTGGAAGAAGTATCTGATGACTGTAGTCACTATTTTTGCAGAACATAGGCAGATAAAACGATGTATGGATGATGCAAACGCTTGATGTAGATTACAAAATGAAAAATATCAACAGTAATGGTTTAATACCTAATAATTAATACCTCTGTTCCTGACAAAGAGCCATTTTGGACTCAAAAAGATCTCTAATGTAATGAAATAAACTTTTTAAAGGCAGCAGTTTACAGTGTTGCCAGCCCTTGAGAAGCAGAAAACACAGTAATTGATTAATTAAACTCTGAAAAGGGGCATTCTTCAGAATGAGTTGCTTTTGCTTTTGATACTGCTTTTTATTGCTAATGTTTTTAACATCTGTATGTACATTTTGATGCAGGAGTTATAGCTTATACAGACTTGCACTTGCACTTTCCATCACTAAGAATTAGAGTTTTAGCTAGTGCTGCATTCTCATTGATCAAATTCGACCAATCTCCATGTTTTCTAGAACTGAATTCAAAGAGAAACCCTGTGGGCCCCATATTAATGAGTTTATTAGCAAATCCAGCTCCCCAGTCCTGTCTTTACTTAAGACTACTCAATTTAGTACTAACTCCATAGAGTAAACCTGCCAAAAAGAGTTTTTCTCAGTAAAACACACTCTTCATCATTAAGAGTACGCCACCGATTTAGCATTGCACTCCCACGAAATTGTCAGACTTAACGGTGGACAGAAGAAGAAAAAATGATCAAAATTGATGCCTACATTACCCACAATGCAACCGATGACAGTCCAGTTGGAGATTTGTGTGTGTTGTGCTAGTAGCTGCTAATGTAGCCTCGAGCAGAGATGAGCGGACTACAGAGGTCTGGTAAACTCACTTCTTTCTAACTCCACACCCCCAGATTTCTTTCATTTTCAAACTTGTAGTCTTCAGCCCCATCCAACGCTGACTCAAGTTACATCACTTGAGTCAATTTATCAGTCTTCACACAGCTCCCTCTTTGATGTGTAAAGTAGGTGGGGTTCCTTTAATACCTAACTTCTTTGGGCCATACATTGTCAACTTTGCACTGAATATGAAAGGCGAAGACAACATCACATGTGTTTGATGGTTTTTATGCATAGCTAAACCGGTGATCATTAAGTTACACACACAGCCTTAAAATACACAAACTTCTTAATGAAGTAAATGAAATAAATTTAAATATAAAAGGTAAAAAAAAGAGCCAAAAATCTAAGAGGTAGAAAAGATCTAGTTTGCACATGAATAAACAATAACTCAGTCGACCCACACAGGTCAAATGCATGAGATACTACTAAACATTTGAATTTCCACAGGCATGTATCCAGGTGAACAAGTCTATCCAAGACAGTTCTTGGTGTTCTCTATGCAGCAGGTACAGCTACAGCTCCTGGTTCAGGCTCTCAGGTATGTGCTGAGAGGTCCACCAGCCGGAAAGCCTCCATGAACTCATTGATGTCGATGCTCCCGTCCTTGTTGAAGTCGATGCTCTGGGCCAGGTCTGCGATGGCCTTGTCACTGATCTCTGTGTTAAGATGAGAGCTCAGGAGTTTCCAGGTCTGACGAAACTCCTCGAAAGAGATCAAACCTAGAAGGAAACACGGGAGGAGGATGATTTGTTGCAAAAAAAGTACCATGCATTTTGTTGATTCACTTTCAGCTGAAAGGTGTTTTAATGAAGAATACATGAAGAGTATGTCAAACTTTTATAGAAAGGCCCTAATAAAAGCCTTTGACAAGTAGAGGTATTCCCTCTTCCGTTGGAGAGATTCGGGAAAGGCGACTGGCAAAACAGCACATACTGGCATAAGCAGCACAGCTCTCCCAAAGTTTTCCAAATAAACTTCAATTTTCTCTGAAATTCCAACATTAAGTAACAAGACTGAGAGTCTACAGTCATGCTGGTGGCTCTGTGAGGCTGTGGTGCTTTGAGCTTAATGCTAACATCAGTATGCTAACATGCCATCTATAAAGCCATGCCGCTAGCATGGCTACAAAGCAGAGAAAGACATGGTGCTAGTGTCTGGGATCCAGACTAAGCTGCTTACTGACCTGAGTGATCTGTGTCTATGATTCGGAAGATGGTTTCCAGGTTGGAGTGGTTTTTGTACATAGTCTCCAGGATACTGTTATCTGAGATCTGAAATTGAAGAGACAAATCGATCAAGATTTTGCAAGTCTGTGTGTGTCAGAGATAGAGAAACATACAAACAAAAAACACACACTGACATTAGTTGTACATGGCTGACCTCTAGTTTGGGCTCAGTGATGGAGAGCTCCCTTATCCACTGCTGGTAGTCCACCATGCCATACGGGGTGCTGCTGACAAGCTGAGGGCGCAGCACCCTCCAGGGCAGGCTCAGATTCAGTACCGTTTCTGTGGCGCTGGCCCAGTGGCTTAGAGGAATCATCCCTGAGACAGAGACAGAAATATACAGTGGAGTTATTATTAACGGATTCGGTTTTTGAACCAGTATTTACCTTCTGATACACTGCCACTAGATGGTGGTGATCTACATCTGCTGTTGTTCATAACTGAATGTCATGTTATGTCATTGCTGCTCAGCGTGTAGTTTTGTTTTTGTTTTTGCCAAGTACCTGTGTTGTTGGGATCAAACTCCTGGAAGGCACTGATGAGATCTGACTTGTGGACAAACAGTTGTTCCCTCAGAGCTCGCAGAGCTGATCTCTCTGTCCACCCGACACTGACAAAGAACAGGGAGAGAAAAAAAACATTTTTCCTTCCACTGTATAAATCTTGGAATGAGTGGGAAATAAACTTGGAAAGGCTGATCACAATTTGTGTGTAGCTACATGTAGCTGCTAAGTTAATACAATCTCACTGTGTTATCAAAAATCCTTTTTGTCATCATTCTTCTCAAAGCTTTTTTTGTGTCCTGTAAATCACTCAACTGAAAGTGTTTAAATGTTCTTGGGACATAAACTTGATTGTTTTTAAAAAAAATAGTTTTCTGTTATCTTAAAGTTTGTACAGCCTTGTATATGTACCTTTGTCTCAGGGTGAGCTCTCTGCTTGTCCTGCTGGCCTGATACTGAATGAAGTGGGGGACCAGATCAGGGCCCATTCTGATGTAGGCTCCTCTGTTGCTGCCCACCTCATAGTAGTTAGACGCTGAAAATATAGTCAGCACCTGGATGCAACAGAAGACGGTTAGTAAGTTTGCTAAGACTCACTGATTACTAATAATAGCTACTTCTGTTCAGTCAGTCTTTTGTACATTTTTGGTCTTTTTTTCCAGTTTTTTCAGTCATTTCAGATACCTGCCGTTCCCCACCTGCCCTGTAGTCGCCCTCAGTGTGTTCCCGCTAATTCCAGCCACCTGGTCCCCTCACCCACCAGCACACCTGTTCCCATTCCCCCTACACATATACTGGCCATTTGCCAGATCGTCTAATATACTACCCAGTCTTAGTGTCACAGCCTTCATTCCTGCTCCCGGTGATGCCTGCTTAGTTTGCCCTCACTGCCTGATTGCTCTGCTTTGAAACTTTACCAAGTAAACAACTTTCAACTGCTCTGCCTCGGAGTCCTACCTGGGAGTCCACATCTCTGCGTTCAGAGCCGTTACAGGATTCACCTTCTTACCGTCATCAGATTACAAAGTACTTGTTTCCAAAGCCAGTATTCCACCATAAACTCTTCCTCATGTGTATCTTTGCGCTCACCCTGCGGTTGTGGCAGAACTCATAGCCCTCCTGTTTGCACTCATGGGAGCGGATGAGGAGCTGGAGGTTGTGTCTTCCCAGCACTTCCTCAGTGACATCTGGCCCCCAGTAGCAGCCTCCGCCTCGCACCTCATTGGGAACGCAGCCATTTTGGGGCATTGGGTCACTCCACAACATGTCCACTATCTGGGTGGCCGAATCAATCATAATGAAAATATCCATACTGTTAACAACCCACCAAACAACTGTAAATAACAAAGTCACTAAATATATTAAAATGTGTGCATTATGAAGCATGTGCATACTCAATGTTGAACATCTGCCAAAACAATAACAACCACTGAGATTCAATATCCTTCCTATCACTTACTTGTTTCCACTCATGCTCGTCTGTTTCTGTTGTTTCTCCAGACTCTGGGTCTGAGTCAGAGTCAGACTGCTTCAGTTCTCCGTAGGACTGGTCAAACCCAGCCAGTCTGCGCCTCCTTTTCAGCTCCTCCTCCACTGACCAGTTGAGCTGACTGCTCATGGACGCGTTGTGGAGCGAGCGGCGTGGGTGGTCGTGCCTGTAAACCGGGGCTGAGCTGTGGTGAGTCAGAGAACACACCCGACGCCTGCCTTCCACTGGTCCAACAGCTTCCTCTGCGTTCCTGTTGTTCAGTGTCTGAGTCTTACTGCCATTGACTGCATGATGGGTCGGCTTAGGAGGCCTGAGAGCCGACACATACTGCGCACATTCAAAAATACACATTAAAAACACTTAACATCATGATCGTGATAATATTTCTGGATTTGCTGCCTGTACGATTCCCCAAATACACAAATTTTATTGAGGCCTCTTACTTTGTGTCTGTCCACTATGGCTATTGTGTCGAGGTCTGTCGTGTCAGAGATCCCACCATGCACAATCAGCACCTTGTGATCAATCACTGTGGCCAGAGGCAGCCAGCTGAAAATCTTCTGGAGAAGCTTTAGGATCTTCTTGCCATGCATCTGCAAATCAAGTCAAGCTTACGGTGACTTACACACAGGTAGAGGAATTATTATTATCTTATAAATTTGGGCGATGTTTAGCCATGCTAGTAGCGGGCTGTCGATCGGTCCACCACTTTGGTCCAGACTGAAATATCTGAACTATTGGATGGATTGCCATGAAAGTTTGTACAGACATTCATGTTCCCCAGACGATGAATCCTAATGACTTTGGTGATCCCCTGGCTTTTCCTCTAGCGCCACCATGAGGTTGACATTTATGATTTTAACTGAAATGTCTTGACAACTACTGGATGGATTGCCATGAAACACACATTCATGTTCCCCTCGGGATGAATTACAATAACTTTGGTGATGCCCAGACTTTTCCCTCTAACGCTATCATCTGGTCTAAACTTCAATTTGTCCAAAACTTCATTTTATGACTAAATACCTGCAAAACTAATGACATTCCCATCAGCTGTACTTTGTGTTTAGTGCTAATTAGCAAATGTTATCATGCTAAGCTAAGATGTTGAACGTGGTAAACATAATACCTGCTTAGCATCAGCATGTTAGCAATGTCATTGTGAGCATGTTAGCATTCTAACATTAGAAGAGCCTCAGAGCTGCTAGCATGGCTGTAGATCCCATGAAAAGACCAAAATTAACAATGTCTTAGTTTGTCTCTCAATTCTTTCTGACATTTATGTGTTTTTAATAGTTTTGCTAAGCTATATCAGGCTTTGGCTACACAGACAATACTTATTATTAGGATCAATTTACTGATGTTTCTTTGTCTTTTTATGAGATTTGTTGACAACATGAAATAGAGAATATCCTTTATCCCGCAGAAATAGTTTTTCCCCAGTTAATTAACATGTATCAGCATCATAACCCCCATGCTGGGAGTCAGTCTTGGTGTATCAAAGTGCTGCTGGCAGAAAAACTGTTTATAGTAAGAAGTGTGTATTTTTTTCAGGCCTCAATGGGTGGCCATGGTCACTCACATCATGCAAACTGAAAAAGTTACAATCTGAAGGTTACTTTTACACATACAGGCTTGAATAAGGTGAAAAGTGCGTGTCGTTTGTACTAAACTTGGGTATTTCCATTTGATTATACTTGTAATTTTTCTATGTGGAAAATATTGTACTTTTTACTCCATTACATTTATTTGGCAGCTGTAGTTACTAATAACTTTGCAAATTATGATTTTACATACAAAACATATGATGAGCTTTTAAAATATGATACATTGCTTATATGTTAAACGACCCGACGGTATAAAGCAATTAATTAGCTACATCTTGACCAGCTTTAACATTAAAATGTAACATGGACATTTATGCATTAGTATTACAATCATGTCATATATAGCAGTATGACACTTACAGGAACCATTTGCATTGGCTGAGAGCAATATAATAATGAGGTTAAAGCAAAATACACAAGACCTACCCTATATTTTCCCAAAACTTCTTTAGTGAAACCATATCTGGAAAAAAACACAAAATGAATCAAGATTAGTGCTCACATCAGCTGTAAGTTGAATGTAATCATCATCGTCATATTTGTTTGTTGTCTTGTGGCATTTATATTAACTATTTAGATGTGATGATAAAGGCTTCGATAGTCTGGACATTTTTGGTTTTTAGGTACCTTGAAAGTGCTTAAAAACTGCTTGAATTTTACTAGATACTAACAAAACAGGCAGAACAAACCACTAAATGGGAGTTTGAGAAGAGGAAAGCCGTGTGGCGACTAGCTTACCTCAGGTTAACAATGTGGTCCTCATGGTTCCCTCTGTTCAGATGGACATCATTAGGACAGACCAGCAGGAACCCAAACAGGATGAGCAGGATCTCTAAGGAGTTTTTGCCACGATCCACAAAGTCTCCGTTGAAGACATACGGTTTCTCAGACGATGGCAAACCATTCTGGACGGTTTAAGTTGAAGGTGTTAAAAAATGAACATCCTTGTCCTTGACAATATGATGATTTGCATGTTGTGAATTACCTTGTAGAATATCAACAGCAGATCTTCAAGGTGCCCGTGTAAATCTCCTGGGAAGGGATAAACAATGCATTCATATTTGTGACCGTGTGAGCACACACTGAATGTTTCAAGGGCAATAAAAAAAAAGAATGTATGAGAAAATATCAGAGCAAAATGTGTCCCAGTAAGGCCTGCTGTTGTGTACCGCATATAGTAATCTCTTTGGTATGGCAGGCGGAGACTTGGTTGATATTTGGAAGAATTCTTAGAAGTCTCCAAGTCTCTCCAAGAAGCTGCAGAACATATCGTGCATGGAGCTGCTACTGGGAAAAAAAATAAGTATGAATAAACTGAGTGCGGAGGAAAAAGGAAACCATTTGATACTTGTGTCTGCTTTGAGTATCTCCCATGAGTGTGCTTTATGTGCCTGTGTACCTACTTGTTTGTGCTTGAAGGCTTCCACTAGCTTTGACACCCCGCAGAAGGTCATGGGGAAGGTCAAATGGGGGCCGGTGTAGCTGTCGGGTACCTCAATGCTCTTGTAGCAAAAATATCTCTCCCATTCTGTGTCACGACATATTTCATTCTTACGGAAGATGTGAGATATTAGGTTTCCTACATTATACACAGAGAAGGAAAGAAAGGGAAGTGGATCAGTGCGCTAAGGGAAAGCCACATTGCGGTTCTCAGCAGAGAGTAGACCGGGTGAGCTCAGATTAGCTCACTGTCAGTAATCTAATGAAACCTACAAGTCATTGAATTAAACAGGAGTTGAGAGTCAGTCTTACTTTCGCTGCTGGCTGGGGTGAAGTGGTCCATCAAGAAACCAAAGAAATTGTAGAGCTGCAGGAAGGAAAAAGAGAATTTAAAAATTATGAATAATTTGCAAAAGATTAAGACTACAGCTAACATATGCTCACACCGACAAAGACCTGATGATAAATGAAAAGTTAAGGTATCACCAAAGTTATTACAGTTCGTCCTCTGGGGGCCATGAATGTCTGTATCAAATTTCATGGCAATCGTTCTCGTAGTGATTGAGATTTTACAATAAAATCCAAAAATATCAACTTCATGGTGGCGCTAAAGGAAAAGTCAGGGGATCGCCAAAGATATTAAGATTTATCCTTTTGAGACCATGAATATCTGAACCAAATTTCATGGCAATCTGTCCAATAGTTGTAAAGATATTTCACTCTGAGACACAAATGTCAGCCTTATAGTGACGCTAGACGAAAAGTCAGGTTATCACCAAAGTCAGGTGGTGGACTGACCGACAGACTGACATTGCCACACACAAAAAAAACCCTAGTCGTGTCAGTGTGGAGAGGGCACATTTTGAGATTAATTCATATTCATTATGTGCAACCCTTTCCCCTGAAGTGTTCAAAAGTGTGTGACCTCACCTTGATCTGGTCTTGCTCTCCTGCATATTCAATAGACTGGAAGATGTTCCAGGTGCACCTGCGTCTCATCTCCAGCCGGGCCACAGACTGACGGTACCAGCGCTGGATCAACAGAGCCGCTCTGATTGCTGACGATTAGGAGGGAAAAAGGAAGTACTTGGTCATAACCATGCTGAGGTTCCTTCCTCTTCCACTACCAATACATTCATTCACTATACCAGATCTAGACTGAAAGACTTACCAGTGGCCGCTTCACAGAGTGCGTAAAAATTGAGTGGAGATTGCAAAAGTTACGAAACACTGCTAACTGACTTTTTTTCACAGATAGTTTTGATGTGTAAAGACGTGATAAAACAAAACACATATTTACCTGGAACTACGATGCCCACTAAAAATAAAAAAAATAAAAAACAGTAAAGGCACTGATGTTAAATTATTGCAGTAAAAAGGAACATGTCTTTGAAAACGTGAAAGCTTGACCATCCACCAGAATGATTTTGATAAAGGCCACACCTCTGTCACATTTCTTCCGCTGCTGTTCTGATTTTCCCATGCCACATCCCATGACCCTTTGTTGTTTTCACTGTCAAAGACAAAGATACTTTTCATGTGAGTCTGAGATATCTGATCTTGTGTTTTACAACGTGGAAACAATGTATATATATCTCTATATAAAGTAGAACACATTTTTCTATTATTTTATCTATTTCACAACACATTTTTATATTAGAAAAAATATTAATATATTCTTTTTTGGTAATAAATCACAAACAACATCAACAACAATATAAACAAATCTAATACTCATAATTACTTGATTTTTTACAACATAAAAGTATGGATAGAATAAGCATTTAAGCATTTAATTTATTTTAATTTATGTCTAAAAAGCCTATTAAAAGTAAAACAGTAAAACAGAGCAATCCACAGCCAAATCAAAACAAAGCACCTGATTGGCCCAAAGGAAGCTTACCTGGCCACGTTACCTTTCTTTCATTACCTCCCCTCACTTCTTCAGCTCAACAAACTTGCCAGCCACACTGCATTATCTCTCAGACCTTTCCATTTCCCAGGCACAGCAGCACAGATCCCAGTGGCCGTAATGTTGTAATTGGATGACCCCCTTCTCTGCAGCTACACACTCTCAGCCACCACAAACACACACTGACTGCAGGCTTGTGAACAGCAGAGCCAAGTGTCTAGGACAGGCCCTGTGATCACTTAAACAAAACACGACGCAAGTGGATTAGGATTAAAATTTACTACGGCTGACATCTACGCTGAATAAACGGATGAAGGCTCTGATAAAGGGCAGCAACTGTTTCGAAAGGAGATTGTGTTGGCCTCGGCTCAAGACCTGTGTCACCGTTGTGACTCATACGACAGCTATTAACGTCAATATTCTTTCTCCATTAACAGGTAATTGACCTGTGGCTTATCTGGACCTGTCTATTCTCAGTAAATACAGACATATTTGTAAAATTATTTACAAGATAATAGAGAATATTATTTAGAAACAGTTACCTGATATTATGAGCGGAAATTGTTTATTTGAGTCCTCCATGCTAAACATAGCAGAGGCTCAGTGTATCTTTAGCTTCAGGTGCTGATGACTGGTGTCCTATTGTAGTTCTGCTTGACCTTGATACTCACTTTGGGCGTAAATGTGTGCAGGCGGTGTGGTTGCGCTGAGGCCCCTGAGGAGGGGGGCCCATAGACAACAATGTGTTGGTAGAGAACGGGCCCTTGCAAGTCAGAAATACACCTGTGTTCAAAGAAGAACTCACATTAAATTAAGTATGGTGCCATTTGCCATATATGCCCTCGAAAAGGCACACCCATCTCCGTCATGATTTTTTTCATGATTGTTTTTTTTTTGGGGGGGTAAAATAGTCAGTAGCAATCTATAACACAATAATATGCTTATTTTAATTCCAATACAATAGTAGTAAGTAATTCCACTGTACAATTCAAATAAATATACAGGCTGGTGTGTGTGCTTCATAACTAGTAACTAGTAAGTGTGCACAAGGGCCCATCATAACAGCGTGCACTGGGGCCCGTCGCGACTACCTTATGCCACTGCGCCACTGAACACATTTGCAACCGTTATGTTTGAGTTTTTAAACAAATCAGATTTCAAGGTTAATGTCGTGTGAAATAGTCAGGTCTCAACAGATTCTGATGATGTATCAATCAAAACATTGATTGATTGACATTGATATATATATGTGCCATATGAGTATAAAAACACCAAGAAAAAATGGAAAAGTATTACAACTCAGTAAGATTAATAAAAGCAGACTACTTAAAAACAAAGGAGTGTACAGGAGTTGCATGTCTATTGCAGTATATTGAAGTAACAAAAGGCCATACTTCTTATATATACTGTATACAGTATATATAGATAGATACACACACATATATACGTATATATATGTGTATGTATATATACTGTATACAGTATATGCAGTATATATACTGTATAATACACACACACACACACACACACACACACACACATATATATATATATATATATATATATATATATACTATATAAGCAAAATATCAAAAACAAAGTATT